>JAVDPK010001702.1:742054-759654 GCA_034780415.1 Cichlasoma orientale | reverse complement strand
TGTTCTTTGTCTTCTAAGCGGTTAAGAGAATCCTATCATCTAACTCTGAAGAAAGTCAAAAAGTTAATTCCCTAAGATATTCCTTACATTTCTAGAGCATCTTTTAGAAGCCATAAATTACTAATTACCACTGAAAAAGCTAAATTTAGCAAAGTTAATGTAAACGTCTGGTTTTTTAAAAGTTAAGTTGTTTAGCACAATAATCTGGTTGTTAGACATCAATCACCAACACAGCTGTGAGCTGATATCACGCCAAAAGGAAGGCTGCTGCTTCTAGATTCACCGAATTCACAGCAGCACGAAGGAAACGGATAAATCTTAACCAGCATTTGTAACTTCGAACCTTTCCACACATGAACTTTAATCACCAGTGTGGTCAGTGGTGCATTACTTGGTAACATGTTGACCACTTTTTAAAAAAAAAAAAAAAAAAAAGAGTAACAGATTGTAACCTGAAATTCATTTTTTTACATTGCACTTCCTACACACAATAATGCTCTGTGACACTGACAGCTACTTTGGAAGTCACCCAGTTCTCTGTCTATGACGAGGTCGATGCATTTTATGTCATTTTGCTCTCTGAGTAAAGAGTGCTGTGGACGATTAGCTTGCAGCAGCGGCTGCAGGAGTTCAGAGGCAGCTTAAGGTCACTGAAGAAGACATGACGCATGTTATCTGCAGACTTGCTAAGATTACTTGTTAGTTTATATTTGGGAGTCACTCGTGTCTGTCCAGAGGTCAAGGGCCTCACCGTGAGGACGTCGCTTTTTCGTTGTTTCACTTCGGCCAGCAATCTGCTGCTGTTCTGTAAAAAGCTCCAAAGGTAGCAAAATTATAATAAGCAGAAAATTTTGATCATCATTCTTTATTTAAATCTCTTTTGAGTCCCATAACTTTATGAAAGTAGATTATTAAGATACTGAAGGACCAAAAATAATGACAGTAAATATAAGATAATTAAAAAAAAAAAAAAGATACATGCATGCAATCCAAAGTCCACACATGAATCAACGGTGTGCTAAAGTACAAATCCTCATGAAATGTAAATCTAAACAAATTATAGATGAAGAGAAACAGGAAAACCAGCTCATCCCTATTTCCTGTCTAAGCGTCAAGCTGCACAAACCGCAGACATAAAGCTATTGCTGCCAGGCACATGATAATAATGTCAATGTGCATTACAATCACATCTACAGAAAACTAACACCTCTAAACGATGCACACAGCGAGGTCTACAGACAGCATTTCAAATATAAATGAGCCTGTTAGTCATAATGGATCACTAAACCTGCCATCATTTGTATACTGTTAAAAATATAACCGTAGAGCTAAAAATCCTGACTTCCCTCACTATTTTGTCCCTCTCTTTGCCCTTCATGGCAGAAACAATGTGTGGGCTGAAATGCACCCACCCACACACACACACACACACACACACACACACACACACACACACAGACAGAGTAAGCGAGTGAGTGAGTCAGTGAGAGAGCAAATGTTTAAGAGGACAATGCAAACACTCACTACCCAGAGTTAGAAAACCACTCATCTAAATCAGGGAAATTATGATAATGGGGCATCTCATTATTCTTTAACTCACTCTGAATCATTCACTGACATCGCATCATCGTAGACGTATTCACATAAACAGATTGGATGGCATGAATAGGAAGCTGACACCTTCACACCCTCTCTCATCTGCTTTGTCTAAAGTCTTGCCGTGCACCTGTGCGCGAGACAGGAAGCACAGGTCTCAGGAAGGGGTTGCAGGGAGCCATAGTGGTCACCATTCTGGACAGGGGCGCCGTATGACCAAAAACAGAAGTTCCCAATTCTTCGAATGCTCTGTGAAAAGATGTGATGATATTTATGAGTCAGTGAATTACACATCATTTTAGATGACGCAAAAATCCAAGAACCTGACTCTAATCTTTGTAGTGAAACACAGAGCAGCTAAGACTGCTGCAGGCTGACACAAAAAAATACCCTCAGGCACTTGTGTTATGAGTGAGCGTTGGCAAGCAAAAATCCCGGGGATGTCTGACCGTTGCAGCAGACAGTTAATCAATCCAAGCGCTTGTCTTTTTTTGTGTTTTGGGGAAGAAAAATATGGGAGGCCAGCCTAATCAGCAGAGGAAACAGATCTCGGGGGGGTGTCAGGCACCAGGAAAATGGATCTGGGTTGTGAAAAACCACCATTACCACGAGCTGCTCTGGATTCAGCCATCTGGAGATGCCTGCTCCAAAAGCCGGTAAAGTTCGCTAAGCTGGGGCCCAACTAGGAAACAGGTTTGCACATCCTTAACAGACAGCCAACACTCCCAGAGCGGAGCGATGTTTGCTCTGCACACTTAAAGGGCTCACTCATGCAAACGCATATTTTCAATGTTGCGCTGACAATTAAACACCTTAAGACTTTTTTTTTTCCTGAAATGAAACATTTCAGAAAAATCAGTTGGTTTTGATGAGATTTACTAAAATAAATATGAAAAAATTAACTGTAAAACCCTCTTCAACAGCAATATATAACGTCTCTCAAATTCCCTACCTGTCTGTCTTTAGGAATGACATCCACTGTTTTTAATCTCTTTTACCATTTCCAATTAGTGAGGCCTTTCCCAACTGACCATTAACTTGCACCTCACCAGCCCACTCACGCAGAAAATAAGGTATACTAAACTTTTAAGCAATGCCACTCAAATACATAAAAAAAAGATCGTTTAACTATGAATCAAATGGAAAAAAAAGGAGCATTAGAAAAGAGTGATTATTCAGTATTTCTCATATTTATCAGAACACATTTGTTGACGCAGTTTTAATCTTGTATGCACATTTGCCTGTAACACTGTGAGCTCTTCTGCCTTTTCTCATTTCATGCTCTTTTATTTATTTTTCTCCAGTATCTTTCTTCATATTTTTCAGAATTTGTTTGGCTCTGTGGCGCAGTGGTTAGCGCATCTGCCTTACATTCAAAAGGTCCCCAGTTTGATTCTGGAAGGAGATACAAACCCCGTCTCAGGGAGTCACAAGTTAGTGTGCTCGTAGTGCCGATCCTAAGCCCGGATAAATGGAGGGTTGCGTCAGGAAGGACCATCCAAAGTAAAATCTGTGCCAAATCAAATATGCAGATCCACACTTTGATGAATAAGGTGATCCACGAGTACCTTTATTTGTGTCTTTCTTTTTTTTTTGCCACTGTGTGCCCCCATCCTTCCTCTGACATCTATTACTCTAAATACGTTCAAACATGTCTTTTTGGCGAGCACACCCTGAGATGAAGTGATCACATGATAAATCTGTGTAAGGATTAATCTGTTCATTGTCTGGTGCAGATTCAAAGGAGTATGGTTCAGAGCCACCTGGCCCAATATCAGACGCGCTTCACTTTGTGCAGAACTCATGAAACAGGTTTCACAGTTTGTAAAAGGACCGTTTGGCTTTAACTAATTTTAAATGATTGCTTATCAGGCCCACTGCTGTGTTGCTAATACTGTTTACTCTGAGCTGTAGTCCATTTTCAAAGAAATGCCAGTAAATTATGGGCATCTGCATGGTGAAGTTAGAGTGCAACCTTATGTTGATGGATTGCATTGGATCGCCCTCTAGTGGACCTTTTCCTGCATATAAATATAGGAGGATATAGGAGCAGTGCTGGGAGAAATCAAATAAAAGTGTTTAAAGTGGTGAAATAATAAACTCAGTCAACCCATGATGTCATATTTTATAGGACATGACCAGTTAGCAATAATAACAGAAAAAAGTGTTAGAATAGCTGAGTGATCTGAGCTTCATACAAACTGCCATTCAGACTCACCCAGATGAGCATGCAGAGGCTGCAGCAGCAGCAGAGTCAGCATAGGCAGCCTTGCCTGTGTGGCCAGGGATGGTGGTTCGGCTGCCACAAAATAAATAAATAAAATAAAATTAAAAAAAAAAAAAATATATATATATATATGACATTATAGATCAGAATCAGAGACTAAATATCATCTTGTCAAAGGGATTTGAAAGATAATCCCTGTTTAGATACCTGACATGTAATTTAAAAAGTGCTAAATATACTTTGTGTTTAATAACAACAGCTCTGGAAAAAGCACAGGAAATGTGTGTGTGTGTGTGTGTGTGTGTGTGTGTGTGTGTGTGTGTGTGTGTGTGTGTGTGTGTGTGTGTGTGTGTGTACTTCAGGTCTTTGCTTCTGCTTCATTTTTTAACCCCCAGTGGGCACAAAATTTGCCACCTCTCAGATTTTTAACACTTAAACTTGGAACAGGCTGTAGTGCAACCAACAACAAAATCAGAAAACAGCACTGTGAGCGTATGATCCTGGTCCTGTTTAAAGCTTTGCAGCACTTTTCAGGACTCAAGTACCAATAGGCTGTTTCAGCATGAAAACCATACAACTAGCTAAATAAAAGCAAAATGAAAAGCATCCAGAGCAGCTAAAAATATTTTGGAGGACAATCACAAAAATAAATCCTAGAAACTGCTGAATGTCAGACACATGACTGATCATTTAGATCAGAATTCCCTTTTTCTTTTTTTCTTTTCTTTTTTTTAAGGGCCTCAGAAAAATATTGACGGGTACCCTGGTCATGTAGCCAGAGAGACAGGGACAGGCCCACCTACAAGGTGAGATCAGCAACTTCTTATTTCCACATGTTGAACTGCAGACATGCACTGGGGCGGCTATCCGTGGGACCCTTAACATGCTTTAGGGATATCGGAAAAAATGTGACGCTCGCTGCTTGCTGGCTTTACAACTGATGGTGCAGCGACTATTACACAGAGGAGCAGCCACACTTCGACTTGAAAAAAAATCAATCCTAACTTGACATGCACAGCATGAATCACAAGTTAGAAGTTGCTCTCCACGTTGTGTGAAGCAGAGTTGCCTCCCTGTCTGTGTGGGGATTTTCAGAGATGATGGTTCACGTGCTGCAGATGGACTCCCTCAGACAGACTGTTGATACATTTCAAATAAACCGATTGAAATGTTCTTGTAAATACTGTGTAGATGAAGTTCATAATTATTCAAAAAATGTTACACTGACCACAGCAATAAATAATAAACACACTAACAGGCTTCACGGTTTAAGCCCACTGTGGTTTCTGAATAATTTTCATGGAGGAAAAAAAAACACCCTCTGCTTTTTTCCACAAGTCGCACCCTGTGTGTGCGAGGAGGGTGCGTCTCACCGCGCTGTAGGTGTGTACGCAGGAACGACGCTCCTCTTTAGGGTCAGAGGGTGAAAGTCTTCATCCATGTTGTCAATATTATCCATGTTCTCAGAGCCGATGGTGCCACTGTGCATACATGAGAACTCACTCAGAAATGAAGGGGAAAATGGTTTAATAAAACAGCTGAGTCATATCATTACTACTTAAACCAGCACCTCTGATTCTAGTTAAAGGTACTCAGTCTTTCACGGTAGCAGACGGGTTGTTTCTCTCGCTGTTCCTGATCTGATTAAAGTTGATGCAGCAGAATAAATGCAGCACTGACCAAATATCAAAAACAGCCTAAAGTTTTGCACAGTACTCTGTGTGGTGACAGCTCAAGCATAAAATACTTACGTGTACAGAGGGATCTGACCTGATCTCGGATATGTACTGCAGCTGAAAAAAAGAAAAAGAAATTAGAGCTGCTTTACAAGTTCTAATAGCAACTAAAAGAGAAAATGAGCTCCCGCTGATCAGTGAAATCTTACAATGATATCGGTTTCTTGGCATCATTCCTTGATCGAAGCTGTCGTCTGCTCCACTCGGCTCCTACAGACTTAGAAAGAACGGAAACGGGAGCTGCTTCATCAGAATTTATCAACCTGTATCAGCTTCATTCATCTTCAGGTCATAAACAACCTTATAGGTACAACAGATGTGCGGCAATGTTTATGTTTCAAGCCCTAAACTAAATCGCAGATTAGACAGCACTCTTTTGAAAAACCACATCAGCATTAAAATCTTTACCCCGCTTATTTGCATCATTAAAGGAAAAGCCTGCTGGGATTTTGATGATTTTAACTGATCCCATGAAAAGACCAATGATTTGCGGGGTGTAGCAGTGGTCCATGTGAGACTGGCTCAAAATAAACTGCAATGCACGTGCTCACTGTAAAGAAGGAACACGTTACCCCAGTGGAACAGTGTGGCTGGCTGGGGTGTTTTTAGCAGATTTTTGGACATCTGCAGTGCAGCGGAATAACCTACAAGAGCAGCCAGTGGGAAGTTTCCAGGTGGGGTGCTACACAAACTGGATCAATGTAGTGAAAAAAACATACGCACACACAGACAAAACACCACAGAGTCTTTGTTTGCTGTGGCAGATCCACCCAGTATGCATCTGTGTGGTACTAGCTGGATTTTGCAGCTCTGCACAACACTGCTGTTTCTTTAGATGTGTCTCCAAACATCGTTTACCTATTTAAAAATCACTCAAAAATGTACAAAGAAATACAAGAAAAAGAAAGGTCAAAAATTTGAGGCACGCTTTAAAATCAATGTTAGCTCGAGTAACTGCTGGATGTGGCAGCAACGGCAGCATGATTGCCAGAGAGGAAGAGCAGATTTATTTTTGGCCTCTTCATGGGAAAGACAGAATTATAGAGAGATGAATATAAAGCATGTTTTACATATCTGCTTCTTTCAGTCTCCATGCTGCACACACTGCATGCTAAAAGGTCAAAACTGACAGGCAACAAGCTGCATTTCTTCTTCACATGTATCATTTTTACTAAAAACAAATACAAAACGTTAACACATCTATGCAGGGGTTATTATGAAAACTGCTTTTGAGAAACAATAACCATCCAAATATCGGATTTCTTTCAGTTGTGGGAATGATGCAAACCCCTAGAAGTCCACAGCGGGAGCAAAGAAAGCAGAGCTCCAGCCTCGGCAGTGTTTGCCAATGTTTGCTCTCCGTGGCTCACCTGCCACAGCTGAGGTCGGCTGTTGTAGCGCCTCAGCGAGGCACGCTCGCTCACTGGGTCTGCCAGTTTCTCCAGGGTTGTTTCTGGTGCCTTCAAGTGCCGCGGTGCCTTTGTAACCCATCCAACTTCCTCATAACTCCTGCAGAGAAATGAGGACTTCTGGCCATTAAACATGTGGACCAGGCGCCTTGAGTGCAATTGATTAACTTGATTCCCAAAAGTTATTTGCTTTAATTTGAATTCTTAACCAGCCCCCCTTCATTGCACAAAACATATTAGACAGCTTATTAACTGGGGAGCTGATTCTTCCCTGAGGCTTTAAGTGAGGCTACAGTTCATCTGCATGATTTCATTAAAGAGTAATTAACACAACAAGAGGACATACTGTTCCCTGATGACATCACAGGGGCACAAAATCAAACCCACTCACTCCCGATAACCCTCAAAGCAACGTGACACCGTGTGTGGACTTTACATAGGAGCAATCATGAGGTAATCTTCGCTTAACTTTATTGTTATTGAAAGAAAACAATTAAAGGTCCCTGTGTTCTGACCTGTGTGTCGCAGAAGTATATCTGAAGTGTCCAACTGCTGGTGAGATGTCTGCCCCCACTCCTGGGCCCTGAAAAAAGTTGTATTCATAGGATTGTTAATTTGTTTCGTGTTCAACTGGAAACCAGGCAGAAACTTTAAAAAAAAAGAGCAGACTTCGATGGATGAGGCAGATATAGTCATCAATTCTAATTTGTGGTTTTTCTTTCTTTGCTTTAAGAAATATTTTTTCAGCGTAAGCCTCATGTATGTATTTTTAAAACATCTAATTAACACATCTAATCATAAGTGTATACTTTATTTTTTTTTAACCAGCACATTATTAAAAGCCATAATTTCTCACTTAAAATCTCACCTGGTATCAGACCATTAATTAGTAATGGCACTAGCCAAATGGCCTTCCAAATCATCCCTCATAAATGCAGAAAGCCTGACACAATCTGTGCAAATTCATCTGAGCTCAGATTCATCAAGTAAACATAAATGGATAATGAGGCTCATCCTACGGGGGTCAATGATGTCTGAATCAAAATTTATGGAAATCCATCCAGGAGTGGTTGAGATCTTTCAGTCGTGACCAACCAGCAGGCTGTAATTACCACCCCTAAAGCTGAGTGTGCCTAAAAGCACAAAATATCAGGATGTTCTCTAAGTGACTAATGCAAAACAAAGACACACAAATGTCCTCTGTTCACTCTAAAGTGCATCTGAGGGAGTTAATCAGAGTATTAGACGTTTTTACACGTCAGCGGGCAGCATTCGAATTCTATTGGTTTTGCAGCTTCATGCATAAAACACAAACCACGTAACCACAATGCTACAACCAGAGCAAAAACCAGAAGAATAACTAATGCAAAGTTAAAATAAATTACCTTTTCCTCCTTTGGTTAAGGAGGGAGCTGGCATAAGGGTATAAAGGACTATTTGAACTTGCTGATTTTAGTAAGTATAAGGAAACTGTTTGTGTGAATGATGTTTCTTTACATTACAGTACTTTATTTGAACAGCAAATAAAATGCAGTGCAGGAGAGGAAATAAGATACGA
The DNA here is from genome assembly GCA_034780415.1 of Cichlasoma orientale. Classification (NCBI taxonomy): domain Eukaryota; kingdom Metazoa; phylum Chordata; class Actinopteri; order Cichliformes; family Cichlidae; genus Cichlasoma; species Cichlasoma orientale. Next base: position 751,128 of record JAVDPK010001702.1, on the reverse strand, counting down.
GTTCCACTTTAATGTTGTCAGCAGACTACATAATAAAGAAGAAATATATACACAACAGTTACAAAGGATTTACCTCTTAAATGCAAGCATAGACTGAATGCTAGAGCTAACTGATATTGGATTTTTAAGGCCGATACCAATATTTTGATATAACAGCCAACATTTTTTTTTCTTTTAGACACACAAAACATAAACAGATTCCCCTAACATTTCTTATGACTCTGTTTGGCTCTGCTCGGATCAGCTGTTTGCTGTGTTTGGGGCAATCCAAACACCTGTGTTGCTAATAGGTGGAAGTTGCAGAGTGCCCTCTGGTGGACAAACCATGCAACGTTAACACTCCTAACTCATAATGGTGTTTCGCCCATCTCTTCTTTACGTTTTAAAAATTTCCTTCATTAGCTGTTATAAATGGCGATACCAGTAGATCGGCAAATGGCTAATATCGCCCATAATATCAGCCGGATGGATTCTGCTTTCTTATATAACTGTTTGTTTTAAAGATCCTGCTGAATTTTCTGCGCAGTTCCAGTTATTCTGCTGTAGATATCAGGCGCTGTATTGAGTAAGCTTTTCTGCCTGACCTTGAGAGATTGCTACCAGCAGATACATAAAACAGAACATGACTCAATAAAAGATTGATAAAAACTGTCATCATGAATCTGTCACCCTAGAACTTTTTATATTCTGGCCATCATTTACTGTACTGTCAGAACAAAGGTGAGAAGGTCCATTGATTTCACTGTGCATGTGCTTAATTCAATACAAAAAAAAGGCATTATCAACACTCGCTTCCTACACTTCACACTACTTAAAAACAGGCTTCAATCAAGTCTCTATTCACTGAACAAAATAACTATCTCCTATTACCGAGCACTGTGAAACCTCTCTTAAACCCTAACAGTGCATTTCAGGGTAATTACGGTCATTTAAATTAGCAGTTTCCGAAACAAAATAATACAACAAGGTTATGTTCTCAAAGTGAAAACCTGCCCACATAATAGCAGTCTTATATGAGGTGTAATGAGACTTTAAGTGAAGTACACATTTCTGATTTAATACTTAATATGTGCTTGTGTTATGATAGGAAAGAGATTAATTCAACAGCGATGTGATGAAGTGCAATGATAGAAAGCGAGCCAGCAGCATTAGTTCAACCAAAATGTTTCCAGTGTCTGCACTGTAGTACGATTTAGTGTATAAATCAACAAGACTTTAATGTGCTCAGAGGAAAAATGATGGGGAAATGGATGAATTGTTAATGTGTGAAGTGTTTCATATCTCATTTGGGTAAAACAAGCAAATTGAAGGTGTCACATTGTCACACTTCACCACAAAATACAATTCATACGGTCAGTCATCACTCACCTGATTTCCAGGCTGTGCATCAGGGAGATTGTTGCTGATTGTTACTGTTGTTGGTGTCCTCAGTGAGTGAGGCTGAATTTTAACAGGATCACTTGAACCTTTGGATGACACAACAACAATACATAGTCTGACAAATTGTGAACTATAACTATGCACAGTAGTATCTGCCCTCAAGGTCAAATTACCCTGCAAGCAGGCCCCGGAGCAAAAAAGCAGCCATGGGTCCCTGCTGACCGACTCCCACTCTCTGTGAATGGTGTATGAATGTTGTTGCCTTTAATTACCCATCAGGCACAGAGCACACAGCAGACTACAAATGCCAGCTTAAGCTTAATTATACAGTATTTAGCCTGGAGATGTAGATACCAACCAGCTATTACTGCTGCTCTTTAGTGGCTGCTCCAGGTATTTTATGCTTCAGGTTGTTGTGATAATTGCAGAAAAATTTTTATATATGTTATAAAACAATATTATATCATGAAATGTTAAATACTGTTCCTGAGCGGTTTTTCTAAGAGCTAACTTTGCCAGTTAGCGAAGCTCACAGTGTTAAGTCCTTCCATAAACATAAGGCTTTCATTAATGTTTACATATTTACAGTAGAAATGTAATGAGAGCTCAAATGTGTGCAGTCGAGGCAAATTATAATTTCTGTGTGCACCTTCAAACTCATGATATGAAGGACCATACTTATGTTTTATCACCTGGGAAGGGGTCCCCTTCACCAAAGAAGCGAAAACACGAAGGAAAGACAGTCTCTCCAGGATCTTAATAAAATGCCATCCACTTCCTCCTCACTGCAAGCCTCATTTCCTGATCTGAAGTCATGACTCTAACACAAAAGAAAGTGTGTAAACAGGCTTATTTATTACAGATATTGAATTGCTTGTTATCAGCAGATTAGACACGTGACCTTCCGGTCTCTGGACAGCTGATGAGCTAAACAATAACAACAGCTGGTTATAAGCTAACATTATGCCAGCTAATGTTAGGCTACAGTGTCCTAAAAATTACACTTTTCCTCTGATTAACAGCTTGATTATATTCTCACATGTATGAGAGTTTATTCACTAAATGTCCGAGTCCAACAATGTTAGATCCACTTCAAAGACAGGTTCACTATGCTGGCTAACAGCAGCTAACAGAGGCTAACAGCAGCAAAAACAGCAGCACTTACTGACAGAAAAGTTCAGGGTATCCTCAACAACTCACCTCAGCATCACTGTCATTGGTCAAGAGTGATCCAAATCTGACTCCTTTCACAAGGTTTTACAGCCTCCTCCAAAGCCTTGGTGGTTCCTCAGTTATTCCTGAACATCTAACCAATTACTTGTCATCTGAAAATAAAAATTTGGTGTGTCCTTCCAGACCTTAGCAAAGTGGTGACATCAGAATAACTTGAATGTACAGTTGTTTAGAAATGGCTCCATTACGCTTCTGGAATGGCAATCCCAAAGCTCTGATCTCGACTCTATTGAAAATTCGTGGACTATGTTTAAAAGCGGGGTCGGCACTAGGAAACCCAGAAATTTAAATTCTAGGAATTCTGCTGAGAAGAGCTATCAAATATCCAGCCAGAAGCTTGTTGATGGTTACCCAAAGCATCTGATCCGAGATCTAACTTGATAAGTGACATTTAACCCTGTGTGGATTCAAATCCAAAATGAATTCAAACTTGTGCACCTAATTCTTGCTTTTTAAATTCATTAAAGATGCATGCTGTACAATCATTCCACCCTAGAAAAGGAACAGTTCAGAGAAATCATTAAAAACCCAGAATTACCATGATGGAAACTTTTGACCACAGCTGCAGTGGTAAGTTATCTGGTGCTGATATAGCAAATTTTTCAAAATCTGAAGGGTTCTTTGAAAATTTAATAAATGCATAATTAACCTAACACTTAAAAAAATCCCACAGAGTATGATTTAATTAGAATTTTTAATGATTTTCCATTTGGTGGCTTTTAACATAATTAAGGTTTTTAATTCACAAATATAATTTTTTTATATATATAAAAAGAGCAGAAAAATTAAGGACATTTGTGTTTCTTTGGTTATTTCGTTATTGTAACAATGCTTTGCTGTTTTTGCCTCTGTTGGCTGCTGTTAGCCGGCGTTAGTGAACCTGTCTTTGAAGTGGATCTAACATTGTTAAACTCGGACACTTAGCGAATGAACCCTAGCCTAATGTTAGTTTTTAATCAGCTGTTGTTGTTTAGCCAGCTCCCTGTCAGTTGTGCAAAGATGGGAAGGTCACATGTCTGCTAAGTATAAGTGATTGTGACAATATCTTGATTAAATAAGCACATTTATGCACCTTTGTGATAGAGCCCTGAGGCTTGAGGTGAGGAGGAAGAGGATGACATTTTATCCAGATGCCAGTCGCGGTGTCTCTTTCCCCTTCTCAGATGATAAAACATAGGTATGATCCTTCATATCTTGAGTCTGAAGGTGCAGGCACAAATTAAAATTTGCCTCCACCACACAGGAATGCCTGCGAGTTTTCTTCTCCTCTGTTCTCTAGCCATAAACTTAAAATTAGGCGGAACAGCCGCTGTATTCAAGATGGCAGACCAACATGGCGGCTTTCACAAACCAGCACCCGCTCCTATGTATTTTTAATATTAATTCTAAGTTTATGAGAATGCATCAGTTTGTTGAAAGACGTAATTACACACTAATATATGTATATTTATGTGCACAATATTTTTTTCTATTAAATAACCTCAAAAACAGGCTGATTGTACCTTTAAGCGGGTTACATGTCTAAATGCACTGAGTTGCTGATCAGCTGATTAGAGATTTGCATTAGCAAGCAGTTGAACTGACTGAATGAAATGACCAGGAGGGGGCACTGCAGCACCCAACGGCAGCTTGAATAACTCGGGTAATGCAGTTGGAGCTGCAACTAACAATTTGTTTTGTTATGGGTGCTTTGTGTATTGTTTCTGTAGAGTTTAATATATGAAATTTTTATATTTTTATTCATTATTTATTTTTAGAATCATCTTTGCGAGTATAAAATCTCTGGCGCTGTGGTCTGTCACCCTGTTGCAGCCATCATCCATGAAGATTACACTGGAAACAAGAGGACTGATGAAACAACCTTGAAACGCAAGCAGAGAGCATGGTGAAACTGCTGCTTTTCAGCCAAGTGGTAATTTATACTTTACAAGGTTTTTAATTTGTATTCACAATGTAACAGCACAGCAGATTTTCCTTTGGGGAAAAGGTGATATATTAAGCTGACACTTAATTTTATCAATTGTTGATTATTCATTTGGTGTATCGTGAAAAACAACTGAGACAATATCTGGAAGTCAAACGTTATGTAACTCCAAACATCAAAGTACAAATCTAAAGGAGCATTTACTCCCACATAAGATAAAGAAAGCAAGAAGACTTCATATTTGATAAGCTGAAACCGAAGAACAGAAAATTTCAGCTTATTTTTTGGGCTCTAGGGGTAGCTGCCCCGTGGGAAATCAAGCCTTGACTACTCAACAATACATTCACTATCCAACTTCAAGGCTCTGACTTGCACAGTATTTAAAAGGTGCTATTTTACCACTCAGGCTTGTTCTCAGGGCCGCATAGGGGATCCTCCAGGAGTTCCAGGCCTTGTCCTTGCTCAGGTCTACACAGACCACAGAGGGGTTTGGGGCTGTTTGAGGCCTCTCTCTGAAACCAGGAGGGACCCACAAAGCAGAGGCCACATGATCAAAATCTATGAATTTCTGTCGACCTTTGAGACCCATGACTACCTCAGCTCCAGCGCTCAGCCGACCGCAGGAGGGGTCCAACAGGGGGACATCATCTCGCAAAGGAGCCAGGGTGGCACGCTCAGTAAAGGAATGAGGTCTAAGAGAGCCTGCATGTCCAATTTTCGCTCTATCTCGGTGCAAACTGGAGTTCAGCCGCCTGATGACGTGAAGCTCTAAGGGGAAAGGCTTGAAGGGATCCAAAACTGCTGTCATTACTGCCTGGAGAGAAATTCCTTGAAGGTTTCTGTGTGTCTGTGCGGCGAGCGCTCGTTGCCCAGAGACTGTGTTTGTTTCCTGCTCAGATCAAATTTCTGACACGCAGACCTGTTGGCTGCGGAGGTGCAGCTCCACATACCTGAGCACATTATTCTGTATTTGTTATAGTATTGGGAGCAAAGGTATAATAAGCATCCCCTGGTATCCATTCTGGATGCCACACCCCTCTGATTCACTTCAGGGGAGCATTCACAACTAATAATATTCCTTCTGAGCTGCTATATTTTGGCAAGCTACGCCTACTAATTTATCAGTCTGACCACATAAAAATGTTTAGTCAGCCGTGCCCTGGAAAAACACTACACACAAATGTTGTTTTAGTGGCAAATGATAAAGAGAAGACTTGGCCCAGCCTCCGGGTTAGTGAACTGTGTGTCTCCTCCTCAGAGAACGCCACATTACTTCTTGTGATGGGTAAGGAGCTGCTTTTCTTTTAAAAGGCGTCTGCTTTTCCCTCAAAGACCACAAGATGGAGCAGTAGAGCCTAGACCCAAGCCTGCACGGTCTGCCCAGTCCCTCATGAATTCAATGACAGTCTACAAATATCACAGTAAAAAATAAAAGTCTCACTTGTACTGTTATGATGACGCATTATGAATTTAAAAATACCAAGGTGACCATAAGTCCAACACAGACTTTGACCAAAGTCCCAGAAGAAACACTTTATTCCCTTCCTTTTTTTTTGTTCACGAAGACTAAACAAGTTGTTTTCTAAGCCTGAAGTGCTTTTAGTTGACAGAGAAACTTCAAATATAGGCTCTGTTTTGTTTAGTTTTTTTTTTTTTTTAAGCCAACAGTAAACTAAATGAAAATTATGTAAATCACACAGCGCAAGCAAAAAAGTGTTTTTACAAAGGCTGTAATCTGGTGAATGTGCAGGCTTTGAAAGAGCTGTCTCATATTCACTGAAGCCAAAAGGCGCAGAAATACTATGTGCCTGCTGCCTATTAATTAGTCTCCTTGAATTGTCTGAATTTAATGTGAAAATGTAAATAAATGCCTCATAAATATATGGGCATGATACAGCATGCGTGTTTTGTATGAATACTGAAAGCACCCTGGCTAGGTGGCATTTTTTCTTGGGAAAGAATTCATGCTAATGTGTCAGCGGTGGTGATGATGGTGATGCTTGCTGATAGATGATTTTTACTCGGGCTGTCATTAGGAAATGTAAACACCCAAGAGCTGTTGAAAAGGATGTGTTAAAAATAGCCTAATTAGAGTTATTCTGATAACCGACTGGTGAATATGCCCAACTCCCACACAGTGCTCCTCCACAAAGGGAGAGCACAAATGACACTTGTGAGATCTTATGTGGGTTTCTTTTGAAATCACTCTTCAAATAAAAAAAAATCATACAATTTGTTGCCACAGTCTTGTGGCTGAAAGTGTGCAGATTTTGGTACATTTCTAAGGAATTAGGTTTTATATATAGGGCTAGAGGGCCACATGATTTATTGGAGTTGGATTCCATTAATCCTTCCCTTATGAGAGATTTCTAACTGCAACACACTGTAGTCCTCCAATGCTTTTGTCTCCCAATTATTTCAGGGGTTCTTCCGTTGCTGTAGGATTTTAAATACCAGACTAGGCTTGAGATGACTGCATTTTTCGCAGGGAATCAGATATTTCTGGAGTAAGGAGTCATTACCATCGGAGCAGCCCTTGTTACTGAATCCTGTGTTATTAGTCAGCTTGTCTGCCATTCTCTAGACTCCTCCACAGTCTCAGAAATAATTTAAATCTCACATCTCGCCTGTGGTGCCAGGTCCAATGCTATAGTGCGGCAGCCACTAATTTGCACAGTCTGCATTCATCTGAGAAATAACTGTTGCTCCAGATTAAGAAGCATTGTTGTCCTCGATGCTGCTGCCGTCGCTGCAGAGGGTCATCAAAGCAAAGTCGCAATTTTAGCCTTGGCTGTCTGAAGACAATATAGGCTGATGCTGCCCTGGGCAGTAAAGCCAGTATTTTTGTTAATTGGAGGGCTGAGGGTGACCCAGTGTGACACCTCCGGATTGCACAGGCAGGGCTAGGAGGTGAGACGGCTACCTGGCACAGGGAGCGGATCATTGTGGAGTGGAGAGGACGCTTCAGAATGTAGACAGATAGCGTCGTTTATCACTCCAAGAAGGAGCTGCAAGAAAATTAAACAGATAAATGGAAAGAGATGACTGAAACAGATGATGACAGATATTAATTTTGCAAGTGTTCGTATTATTCCTGCAGAAAGGTTTGATATACTAGGCGGCAATACCTGTGGGGCTATATCTCATGAAAGTAATTCCTTCATCCAGCTATCTCTGTATGCATGATATGCAATAGAGTTCATACAACAGAGCCCCGTCGACGTTTGTTGCATAAAGCATCGACCGCTGGGATTTCATCCATATGTCTTGTAAACTGCTGAAAATGCATGACCATATTTATAGCACAAGGGCCCTAAGTCATAACTTGTGGGTCATATTCATCACACTGTAAAGGCAGTGAATTGATTACTGTCTGTTGACCATGAATGCATTAGATTAGAGGGCAAATTGGCTGCAGTGTACTCTGTGTCATGATGTGTGTGGCACCCTCAACCATTTGGAAAAATCCAAGCAGAGTGCATAGATGCAGCTCCCATGAGCAGCAGGGGTAGCCATGTCCTCAGAGAGTGGCCGAAGGCTTTATTGTAGTGCTGCTTCCCTGCCCTCGGTTGCTGCAGCTCTCCGCTTGTCACACTCAGTTAGCTCAATGAAGTAATGAATATGCCGCTGTACATTTTTCATGAGGGAGGTGGGAGTGAAAAATCTGCTCCTTATAATGCTTTTAATATGGAAGTTTTCACACACCCACTCCCCCCGCAAAGCGCTCTGCGAGCTATCATGAAGCCGCATGAGCATGATGTTTAATGTTAACATTCCCCAGGGGAGAGTCAGCATAATGCAATGTCACTTTCACTGATGAATATGGTGACTAGAGCAGATATACAAGCAGCTGTATATCATGACTAAGTTGGGATAACAGTAGCGTCTGCCCTCCTTTGAAAGAAGGCTTTTGCTGCACAAGGGGGGAAAAAAACAAAAAAAAAAATGGTGACTGATTCAATCACTTGAATAGGTGACTCAGGCACATCATTACAGTAATGAATTAGTTTATCAGGAAGCACACCCATAAGCATCCAAAAATGGAGGACTATTAAGTATTCAGAGATAAACGAACTCAAGGAATAATCAACAAGTAAATAATTAGGCAAATGATTCCGGCTTGGCGTGTTTGTAATTATTTTAAATGAACTATTTAAAATCATTTAACATACAAGGAAACAAATACCCACGTAGTAGATATAAACAGTAAAACATTATGCTAACTAATTCTGTCTGTAACTTAATAAACCAAGCTACAGACAGAATTAGGACTACAGATCTTTCAGTTTTTACATGTTTGTGTCTGAAGAGGAGTGAGGATCCAAATGCAGACACCAAAGCAGATAGAAGGAGCAAAGAGTCAAACCTTTAATTTGGCTGGTATGCTAAGTCCAAATTGAACTAAGTCCACATAACAGATACGAAGAGAACACAAGCTGAGATCCAAAATACACACCGGCAGCAGAGAGCCGTACAGGGAAAACACAGGCGCAAACAGAGACGCACGACTAATGTCTTGTCAAAGGACAAAGGAAAG
>JAVDPK010001702.1:730100-740865 GCA_034780415.1 Cichlasoma orientale | reverse complement strand
CTGACTGGGGGACAAACAGGGCACATACTGCATACTGTTAGAATGGTGGAAGGTCACATTAAAACATGGCTTCAAATAATGGTTTCAAACAATGGTGCCAGCACATGTACGAGTAATCCCTGTGAGCCAAAAGCTCAGGGTTCAGAGAATTGGTTTTCTCCTCTTGGCTGTGAATGATGTTCCACACACACCTGCTTTTCAAATTTTCTATTTGCAAGGGGCAGCCAATCAAATGGTTTACAGGAAAGTGGGGGGCTTCAGATAGTGGATGGATGGGGCTCTATGAAATAAATAAGGATTATACTGAACCGTGAACCATGCAAAGCTAGCCTAGTAGAGTAAAGCAGGCCTCCTTTAATCGCTGCCTTCATTCTTCAGCACAGCCTGAACTCTCTGAGGCAGCTTTCTTCTCATTTCTTTAAGCATTTTTCAGGAATAGTTCTCCAGGCTTCTTGAAGGACAATCAAAGCTCTTTTTTGGATGTTGGCTGCCTTTTGTTCTGTTCTCTGTCACAATGATCCCACACTGCTTCAATAATGTTGAGGTCCAGGCTCAGGGGAGGCCAATCCATGACTGATAGTGTTCCGTTGTGTGTTTTTCTATCCAGGTACGCTTGTACTGCATACCTGGTGTTTGGCATCATTGTCATTCTGAATAATTAAGCCTGTTCTTTGCCAGATTTTTCCTGTTTTTTTTTTTGTTTGTTTGTTTTTTAAGGGCACACTGCACACCATGATGCTTGAAGGGCATGTGGGTCAGTAAAACATGACTTCAAATAATAGAGACTAAGTTGGGATAGTAAAACACTACTAAAAAAAAAAATTCCTCTGAAAATCGTCACAAAAAAGGACTGAACTGAGGTGAAAAGCAGCCAATTTCCAAAAAAAAAAAAAACCCCTTTGAAAGACCTTCAGAAGCCTGAAGCAGTTAAAACTTACAAGAACATATGTACAGAAATGAGGAGTGGCTCAAGATTTTTGCACAGTGCTGTAGGCCTCCAGAACTAGTGACCTACCAATTACAATAGGCTCACTGATCAAAACACAGTTGTTAAGACTAAATTTGCAATATAGTTAAAAGTAAAAAAATAAACTTGAACTAACTATCTAAAAACGTAACAAGCTATCTAAAACCAATATCACCCGGTGCACTTTTACTTAACATCGACTTCAAAATTAATTGAACAGATAACAGGTTATGTTGAGGAAATGGTACTTTTAGCTCATCCGTTATGGATGTGAGGCTGTTTCCTATCATTTCTGCTTTTAGGGATATTTTCTGCTCAGCTTCAAGGCGTCTGAAGGAGGCACACAGGACACCACTCCACATCTCTGCTTTTGATCTGTGCGTAATAACACATGTCTGATTTTCAATTACAAATAAGACACTGCATTAGGGAAAGATACACTGAAGGTAATGGACTTCCTCTGTTGTTTGGTAAGATGGACTTGTCCCTCAAGACCTCTGTTTCCATTATTAAACCACCTGCACAGTGCCCATCTCTGCTGTCTCCATTCCTTCTGACCAAGGTGAAATTACCTGCTTTTGAACCTTAAACATTAAAGAAAAGAGAGGGGGGCGGGGGGGGGGGGGGAAGAAACACAGAGTTGCCACCCACAATCTCAACCTCCAATTCTTCTGCCAGGTAGGACTTTTTGTGTTTTTTAGGAGGGCAGCAACCAAATTCTGCACTGTTGTTTGCATTGTGGTCTGACATCCTATAGTTTTCATAATCAAAATATCCCAGGGGAGTGAACGGCAGCATGTGAGCCAGTGGCTAATACATTCACTGGGCACTCTCACAGTATGTATCAAGACCTGGATGATGAATTACCATACCGGGGCCTGAGAAAAAATAAAAAAAAGAACACCCCGGGATAAATGTTGTGTTGCAAATACAAACACTTAGTATTCCACAGGGCCGAGACAAAAGCGGCTTCTTTTATGATAACCTAACAATTCACTGTGCCATCTCCGGTCTAACAGCAGCTTATGCAGATGTGCACGGCTCAGGAGCGCTCTGCTGTATTGAACCCCCACCCCACCCCAACCCCAACCCCCCCCGCCCAATTGTTCAGCAAGCAGGTCACATTCGTGTAGGCTGCCTGTTGTGGATAAAATGCTGAAACACTGTGCTCCGAGACACTCTAAAGCCTTATCACTCACCTACCTGGCCTATAACAGTCTGTGATGGATAGGGCCAGATTGAACCTGCAGTCTGCTGTCCAACCCATGTCATTTAGAGAAAATAGATTTGCTTGCTCCTAGGCTTAGATTACTTCTTAACTCTTAAACAAAACCGAGCTATGGGTTGCTTCCCATATACTACAAGACTTGGAAAAAGCTAAAACAAACAAACAAACAAACAAAGCACTTAAAACGCATATTTGTCAGTGGCTGAGTTGTGTGGCACAGTTGTGCCGAACGGGAAGCGAGTCAACACTGCAACGGTGACCTCATTTGGAAGCAAGACAAGGCAGAGAGTTGAAAATTGAAAATGTGAATATCTAGCTAATGGCAGAGGGGAGCCGGAGATATAATACCAGATCTATAAAGGACAATTTGAGGCCCTCCACTCTTGAGACTCGGGCGCTCAATCATGAAGTGATTCACTCAGATTGATCAAGGAGCGTTGTAATCACATGGGAATGCTACATGTGGCACCAAAGACGACTCGCACAGGAGTCAAGAGATTCAAAGCTGGATTTAATGGATTTGAGGTGATGTGCTTAGAAATCCTTTCAGAAGGCGCAAATAGAATCCTCAGAGCATTTTACTGGCATTTAGCAGCTGTCCGGTGAAATTAATGCTCAGAACAGAGGAATAAATTCACCATCAGAGAAACAGAAGGCTGGAATTTACTCAGTATTCTCACAGCAGAAATTCAAAGGGCCTGGCCCTCTGAAAGAAGAATCAGAAATCTACTAATGAACCGCACTGTTGATAACAGTCCCGCATTAAGCAGAAAGCCTAAATGCACTTACAGATAACAAGCTTTCTTTTATTTAAACCGATTCCGGTTAAAAGCTCACTGCTCCCTCTGAAATTGAAATAAATGCTGCAAATGTGATATTAAATATTCATAACCTTCAGCTGTCATCTAGCTTTTCCCATTTCAAGATAAATGTGCAACAAAAAAAACATGATCCTACATAATTACTCACTTCTAATAAGTGAGAAGTCCATGAAGGTAGTCCCCCCCCCCCCACACACACACACTATATCAAAGTTCACAACACCTGCGTGGTATGGATGCAGGCAGGTAGCTTCCTATTTTTCTCCGCTTTCTTACAGAACACTTTCACTTCTGTCTGATCATTGTCTCCTAAAGCTCTTAATACCTTTGATAAGATTGCAGACAGACAGGGCCATTGACTTAGGCTTATGTGAGTCTAAGAGAAATCATGACAGTAAACCGGTGCCTTTAAAACTTTAGATGGAATTTGGTGCTGAAATGGTTTTATTTAAAGCTTCAATAAAACTTCACTTTTTAAACTGAGCTTTAAGGCAGAGGCAGTCTGTGAAAAAGGCTTCTCATTGTGTTGACATATTGATTAAACTACCTCTGTTTTTATGTTTTGCTCTGCAATGTGGCATAATGATTTAATAAAACAACAGGGGGAGTCTTATTATCAGTTTAAAAGGCTCCAAAAGGTTTCACAGATTACACATTTGCACCCAGAGTTTATTGGCCATTAATCACTATCTCACACAAATATGTTTATTGAACTAATTACATGGTTTTCAACAAATCAAAGACTGTGATACACAATGAGAGGAGTGTGTCAGAAACTAAAAATAGTACCTATAGATGGCACATCTATAGGTACTATAGATCAATCATGGGGACAAAAGGAGAGCTATAATCATCATTATTCAGTGTTTTCTCTGATGGCTCAACATATGTGTCTACATCTTTAATCCTTAAAGTTTCAGACAAATATAGATCTACACTAATACACTAATACAAACTGAGGTAAAAGCTGAAATTAATAACATGACAGTAATGGCATAACTGAAAGTAATAACACTACTTGTTCATGAACCTTTTAAAACATAATATAAATAATAAGATGCCCCTCCGTGACCACGTTTTGGCTCTTTGCTCAGTAGCGTGGACTTCGCCTCTCACGTACCAGGGATACTGCTATTAATCATTTCCTAATTTTCTTATTTCCTGATCTTCTTTAATAATGTTCTGAAGATTGTTACACTTAAATCACATAATAAATATCAGTACAAGGAAATAAAAATGTCAAAAGGACCCTTTAATAATTATAACAAAGCATTTTTTTCAGAGTTTTTCCTACTTTGGACTCAGGTCTAAAAATAGTCCATTATTTTAAAGAATGTGTTTCTGTGAGTTTGATGCAAAAGTGTGGGACTGTACACGTGCATAGCACTAATGGTGACGTGTCATTTTTAAAGCACAGAAAAACCCGTGATGCTTGAGTAGCTTGTGAGTATCAACACATCTACCTCATATTAATTAACCCATTCCTATGTCAGGATTACATAGACTCCCTATACTAGTATATACAAAATAAAGCTTCTAAAAGGATTCAAGGGAGAAAAAAACATCAGAGAGTTTGACAGCAGAGACAAGTTAAACAAGACTGAAGCCCCACACTTGCTAATGAGCAGTTTGGAATAATTACAGTGATGATGACCCTATTCTGGGTGGACTTGCAGCTCCTGCTGTGTTTGATTCTCATCCATGGTGATTTATTATTATTATTTTTTTTTTACTTTTATTAAAGATCTCTGAGTATTATCTATGAGTTCGAGCCTTTCCCCATTTTCTTTTAGCTCAGAGTGAAATTTGTTTGGAAATGGAAGAAGTAGAATCCATGTTTTCTACTGTGGTCTGAGACCACTCACAGTCAGCTGCCGTCTTCAAAGTGGCTTTGGTGTGCCAAGACGGCGATAAAACGGCGATAGGACAGCGCAAGTCTGCTATCACTTTGCAATTGAATGGGGTCAAACTGGTAATTGTGTGCAATGTGTGTGATTACACGGAAATTTACATTAACCACTACTGCTATTCAGAGTCTAGCCAGAACCTCAGGTTTGAAATTCAGAGAATCCTCCACAATTAGCGACATAGTTGCTGCAGGATGGTGAATTAACTGCAAAATGGAATAGGTGCTCTGCAAGCTTTATACAGGAATATAACTATTGCAAAGAGACCCATCACAGATGAGCTGCACTCAGCAGTGCAGAGTGACGTGTTGACAATCCGTCTGCATTCATAAATTAGACGGCAGTTATTTGCAAACCTTCACCACTCTGTCTGAGAGTGACTGCAGTCAGTCTGAGTCACACCACAACTGTTTGGAGACAGGCTGCCCACCTCCAAGCAACCTGTGCAAACGCCTTGCACCCTCCAGATATTGAGGGTGTTGCACATTCAACCTCTGGCTTATTAGCTGGTCACTGCAACTACTTGCAGTTGGACTCTGACAGCAAAAAATATAAATAAAAAAATAAAAAATAAAAATCAATGCAGTCACCTGGCAACCACCAACAGCAAACAGTGCTATTTTTACTCTGATGTGACTGAGCCATTGATGTAAGCTACTGTGCAGGTAGGTCCAGCCCTGGCTTTGGTTTGACCTAATAAATGTGCAGTGTGTGTTTAGTGCAGTTCTGCCAACGTCAGTGCATTAAAGTGTATTAGTTTATGGCCACGGTAGAGCTCTGTGGGCTAACTTCTGATGCAACCACAATACTAGCATGCTGATATTTACCTGGTGTAGTGTTTAATATATTAGCATATCATCTATACTAAAACCGGAAATTACTGCTAAACTTTGTGCAAGTCCATCAGCTAAATAATAAAATTATATCAGGGGATTCAACCTAGACAGACAGCTAACATGACAAAAAATATATATACTTTAAGGAAGAGGGATGGCTTAAGTGATAACATATATAACATGTAATAAAGAAATTAGATGTGTGTGTTATTGGTTGTAGGATTTTACTTACAACACTAGAAGCAGTGGCAGCACTTAAACCTTTAAAGCAACAAGGTGTAGAGTGTGCTGCAGCTCACTGATTGTGTCATTTGCCATTAAGTTTACAACATGTTTCATAATCTCTTCTGACGAGCCAATAACTCAGGAAGACATCTGATTTTATGCCACGCTGCTGTGCTTTAAGTCATGTTGTGAAAGTGCCCACTGATGAAGATTTCAACTTTCTTTCGCTGACCGCAGTTTTGGTTGATTTCTCAAAATACGCCATGCTTTTATTTCAAATGACAGAGCTGGCCGATTGCCATAAATGAATAATGAATTTCATCACCTACTGTAATATGAACACATTTCATCTCGGTGCAGCAGTGTGCATTGTCCAGAACAGGGCAGAAGCCTAATTACATAGTTACAGCATTGGGGAGACCAGGCTTAATCTCTTATGGGTTTCTCCAACAGATGTGTCCAATTAATGGCCTGTCTTTGAAGGAGTGTAGATGGCTACTTCTCTGGGAATTTTATTTCAAAGTAAAACACCCAGGCTAGTTTCTGATGAGTAGACTTTATATCCAGTCCTAATTCTTCTGTCCAATACACAGATCTGATCTTAAGTAACTGCTGAAATATGAACTGATCTAAAGAGAATCGTGAATGTTAATGACCTGGACAGAGAAGCTCGAGGGAGCAGATAGCAGCCCTGGCTGGAGCCATTACTTCACAGGCTGAGTGAAGCAGGTAAGCTGCTTGGGAAATTACACATAAGGGAGTATTATCTTGTAAAATGAAAGACTATACCGATAAAAAAAAAAAAAAGTGGCAGCAATCCCTCTAAATGGAAGAAAAGAGAATGTGTGTGTGTGGGGATTAGTGTATAGGAGAGAAAAATCCCACAACCATTTACCACTTGTATGCACAAGAGCAAGCCCAGCTTTCCTTGAATGAATGAGGCTGATTTGAGAGGACTCTTACAGTCATAGGAATAGAAGAGTTAAGGACAGCCAGGAAACCTTAATAGATCTGTGCCACTGCTCCCCTGCTGCTCTGTGAGAAGCCTGTCACGTAGCATGTACATGCATTTAGGCTTATTTACCTCGATCCTCTCAGCTGTCTGACAGGCACGTCTCACTGCTGGAGATGCAACATCGTTGTCTGGCAACCTCTTGATCAAAGTTTTGCAGCGTGGCCGGCACATTGCACAAAGGGTGACACATCGTTGCGCTGCTAATGTAAATGATGACGGGGAAAAGCAGGAACACAACATATGCATGCATTAATCACAGCCTGCCTTTCAGTGTTCATAACCTGGACCTAAATTATTAATCATCATTTTGATCTGCTGGTCGATGGGGCCCATGGCTGTGCATTCATTATGGTTCATCTTCAAACTAAAAAATGAAGGCAAAAAAAAAAATATATATATATACAGAAAGTCAGATGACCTCTCAGTTTTAAGATCTTTGAAGCAAATTGGAATCAATGACATCATATTGTCCAGTCTAGGCTTTATTAATGGAGTTAGAAATCCAGAGGCAACTCTGGAGTGTCTGCACTCTCGCTTCCAAGCTTGTTTATATTGTGATGCTTATACCTACCGGAAATGAAACCGCCGCATTACTAAGAAACTTAATATCCTCTTTGACAACTTATTAAATATTTACCTGTAGCGTTCACACAGATATCATCCTAGAACTTCAAAACGCCGCCAAAAAAAATAAAAAAAATAATTTATATCTAAAAAGATTTGTCACTTGCAAAGGCGCCTCTGATACTCTGATCATTTATTCCAAACAACAAACCAGCGACAATCATTTGATGATCCGAGTGAAACTGTAAGTCTGTAAATGCAAATCGCCATCAACATAAACAGCCAACAGCTAAAGAAAAAGAAAGGTACCATCAGAGCATTTACAGAGCACAGAATGGCATTTATTTGAAACATGAACACACTGTACCAAGAGAAATACAAAAAAAGCACTTTCAAATCAAAGCACATTTGAACATCCAAAAAAGATCAAAGAAATCAGGAAACAGTCAAGTCCTCGTCAATTTCCGCCCCTTTCTTCGTTGTTCTTTCTAACGCCGCACCGGCTCATCCTACACAGCAAATCTGCACCTATTGTTGTAAAACGAATCGCGCACAGTCTAGTCTGCACTTTGGTGGTAGAGGAGCGGGTGTCGGGATTCGTCATGATGACACCGCAGGTTAAGAGACGTTGAGGTTTGCACCTCCAAAGACAGCTGTGTGTGTGTTCTATACATTCTGTTGTTTTATTGACCTCTGGTCCAATACATTGCTTAATAAAATACAGATACTATAAAAAATATTTTTCCACTGTTTCAGCATTAATGACTCCTATATTTTGTATATATATTCATAAATAATTTAATACATAGATAAATAGATATTCTGTGTGTGGATTATAAACTTTCATAAAAGCATTGTTTCAGTAATACAGGAGTGACTACAGTATTAATGCTGAAATGCTTGAAGGGTGCCGTCCGACCCTGACGCCCGGTAGATTGGGTGAAAGGCTGAGAGTGTGCGTGCGGATTGGCGCTGGTGTTGCGTGCCAATGTCCCCCCTCTTCGCCATGCCAGTCTCTAGCTGCGCTGGCACTCGTTCTTGCTGCAGGTGGCTTGACGCTCAATCTGCCACGTGCCTTCCTCGTATGTGCAGTAGCAGATTGTACACTCATCAATCTTCACCTCTCGGCCAGCCGGTATCACCGCCGTGTCTGCATAGCAGTTTGGCCCTGTAGATGGCACAGACAAAATATTAATTAATCGTTTTTTTTTTTAAAAATCAGG
This sequence comes from Cichlasoma orientale, assembly GCA_034780415.1. Taxonomy (NCBI): domain Eukaryota; kingdom Metazoa; phylum Chordata; class Actinopteri; order Cichliformes; family Cichlidae; genus Cichlasoma; species Cichlasoma orientale. The sequence goes on along the minus strand of JAVDPK010001702.1, from coordinate 732,079 downwards.
GGAAAATAGTGCACAACAGAAAACAGGGCTTTTAAAATCTTTCACAGCGGAATTTCAAATTTAGCTTATACATTTTTAATGTGTTTCTTTTTGTGTTGTTGGCACCATGTCACATTATCGAGGTCAGACTCACAACGAGAGCGGTGAAAATGCACAATTCGCTTTGTTCCTTTGATTCAGAATGCTGCGGGAGCTGTGCTGTGGTCAAACTAAATGAACGCAAACTTGATGAAAGTCAAGGGAATGAATTATTGTTAAAATTCTACAAATCCTCCTCGTGTCAGTGCGTGAGTCATTTTAAAGGTTTCTTTCTTTTTTTTAAGGCCGCACTTGTCTGTTCTTTTTTGCTTTTAGGCTGGCCAAGGGCTCCGTTCAATGTGGGGAAAAATGCAGCTCAAAGACCGAACACAACTGAAAGTCATGTTCCTTTGTGCTGCTGGATGGATCCCAATCAGTTTGAAATTCCTCAAATTCGCAGAAGCCCCTGTCAGCCCAGGACACAGCTGATATATGAAACTGGCCTGTAAACTGTGCTGCTCCAGTTCATTTAAATTTATGAACCTGGTACTAGCAAAGGTCACTAATTTTTAGTGACATTAAAAATTAGCATTAAAATACTTTATTCACATTCACGGAGGTTCTGGGAACACTTACTTTACTGTATATGCAGCCTGAACTAAAATATATTAAGTCAGCTAGTTAGTTGAGATAAATTAACATTTAAAAGATGAATTTACTTTTCTGATAAATAAATTATGTAAACGATAAAGTGCTCCATACAGCCCATAAACATGAATTTTTCCCACTACTTGGTCTGCTGTGACCAGGAGCTTATAGTGACTTACACTGACCGGCCACTTCATTAGTGACCCCTTTGCTAGTACCAGGTTGGGCCCCCTTTTTGCCTAAATTCTGCATCGCACAGATTCAACAAGGTGCCGGAAACGTTCCTCTGAGATTTTGGTCCATGTTGACACGACGGCATCACACAGCTGCTGCAGATTTGTCAGCTGCACATCCCATTTCACCACATCCCAAAGGTGCTCTACTGGACTGAGATCTGGTGACTGTGGAGGCCATCTGAATACAGTCCACTCATTGTCATGATCAAGAAACCAGTTTGAGTGTGTTATCCTGCTGGAAGCAGCCATCAGAAGATGGGTTCACTGTGCTCATAAAGGGATGGATATGTTCAGCACCCCTCACCACCACGAGCGTGAATTTTCCAATTTTGGTGAGTCCCTGTCAACTGTAGCCTCAGTTTCCTGTTCTGAGCTGATAGGAGAGGCACCCAATACGGTCTTCTGCTACTGTAACCCATCCGCTTCAAAGTTTGATGTGTTGTACATTCAGAGATGCTCTTCTGCATACCTTGGTTACAACAAGTGTTTATTTGTGTAACTGTTGCCTTCCTCTCAGCTTGAGGTCAGTCTGGCCATTCTCCTCTGATCTCTGAGATCAACAAGACATTTTTGGTCAAAGAACGGCCGCTCACTGGATATTTTCTCCTTTTTGGACATTTTTACACAAAAAACCTTGACCTGATTGTGTAGAAAAATCTCAGTAGATCAGCAGTTTTTGAAACTCAGACCAGCCCATCTGGTACTAACAACCATGACTTTGCCATGTTCAAAGGCACTTAAATTACTTTTTCCCCCATTCGAGTTGCTGATTGGCTGATTGAATAGTTACATTAACGAGCAGTTGAATAGGTGCAGCTAAAGAACTGGCAGGAGAGTGTATATTAGTTAATGTCAACATTAAAGGTTATTGGTAAGTGAGATTATGAAAACAAGTGTTTATGGGTAATTAAAGATGCTAATTGAGGACACAATCTAATGCTAAATGATTGGTGCTCCTATGCAGTCTAGACTTGCAGTTTCAGTTAGCCAGTCTGCCTAACAACCAGTGGTGGACAGTAACGGAGTAAATTTACTTGAGTACTGTACTTAAGTACAATTTTTGAGTATTTTTACTTT
>JAVDPK010001702.1:702314-726647 GCA_034780415.1 Cichlasoma orientale | reverse complement strand
CGCCCGCCCCGACAAGAGTAAGAAAAATGTATTTTCAAGTCACGTTAAAATTGACTTTTATTCAGGAGAAAATGTAGAAAATAACACTTAACAAGCAGACCAAAGCCGAAAAGCATTCAGTGACCCAGCAGCAGTATAATGTGACTAACTATTATCGTCATTATTGCAACCTTTCGCTATTGTAATCATAACTCCAAGTCTAGTAATGGGAAGGTAAATGGCCTTTGGAATAATGAAATGTTGTGGTATAGCAAAAGAATTAAACAAAAAGGTGAAAAATGAAAAGAAAAATTCAACCTTTTATTAGATTAGATGCAAAATGCAAACCAAAATGCAAAAATTAAACCAGAGCATGCATTATTCCTGATTTCCTCGTGACATTATTTATAACAACAAATATCACACAGAAAAGCTATTACAGCTATTACAGCTATTACTAAGCTTGTTGTGTAATAAACTTTAACACTTAAGCAGTGTGCATATAAGGCTCTAATAAATGCCATACTCTGTATAGTAAAACTTTGTGCCTTTCCAAGACTAAAAGCAAACGCGCAAAGGCATAAAACCAGAGTTAACAATGGATTTCACTGCTAGTGTGTATGTTAAACAACCTTCAATGGCAATCTTGCGTTATTTCCAGACGTGAGGAGCAAGCCGTTAGCTTTATTATCATGTGAGGTTACAGGTTACATTAGAAAATTATCTGGAGCAGCCACAGCGTGGGAGCCAATGTGTGAAATTAGAATAATGTTCTCATGCTCGTCATTTGGTTTGGGGAAGTTCACACTCCAGCAAGTGCGGCTAGATTGGCGTCAGATACTCAGACTCATCAGGTATTCCCCATTTTCAAACTCTTTCCTCACGTAACAGCAAAGAAAAAAAGAAAGATAAGTTCTTCATTACAGTTCAATTTACTTTTACTTTTTTTTAAAAAAAAAATATACATTTGGAATGAGCAGCTTCATCCTCACTTTCACAAACACTTACAGTAGCTCGCTCCAAGAGCCGGCTTTCACGTACTCCTGTGAGAAATGCATTGCTATATAAGCTGAAATGCTACTGGAATTTGGATAAATTTATCATAGTTATTACTGTACTATATTATGGTGTGAGAAGTGTTTGATAAGTGCACCAACATTAGCCTAAGGGGCTTAGCAAACAGTGAGTAATGAAGGAGCATTATTTTTGCATTCATTGACTGGCACTAGTTCTGTTAGCTGCACTGGTCCTTATCTGTGCCGTCAGAACGAAGCAGGGGATGCTTTAAATGGACAAGCCACATCATCTTGCATCCATATAAACAATTCCCCCTTTTGACTCATGTGTTAAGGTTTTTTCTTTTTTCTTTTTTTGCCACATCTTAAAAGGCCCTCTATGAATCATGCCTTTCTTAATTTAAATGAGCCCGTATCCCTCTTGGCAACCAGGCTACCGTGTCTCGTGCTGCTCTATTTGAAGTGATTTTGGCTCCAGTTCATACTGTTTATCACATCCCCCCCAGATTAGTGTTGACCCTAATGTCTGAGTCTTGAAAAGCACCACTTGTTTCCTCGTGCGTTGCCAAGGCAATACCCTGCAAGAGCAAAGGACAAGAGGGAGGGGAGCCACGGCGGAGGTGCAGACGGGGAAGACTTCTCCTGCATTGATTTTTTTTTTTTCCTAAGCATTCTTCAAAAGCAGATGCAGTCAGAAAAAAACTTGGCTCAGAATTTGCAATAACAGAAAGCACCACGTCTTTACCGACATGTCCAAGAAAAGGAAAACAACATGTCAAAACATATTGGCAGCAGGAAGAGAAAAAAACCCTCCAGTATAGAGAATATGTTTTCCTTCTTTGACTTCTATTGACTAGATGTTCTTTGCATGAATCGATATTGTTTAATTAAACTTTATGGCATCGAGCGAATGATAGTCACAAACTTTAGAGGCTATGAGACCATTTAATTGCAATGTGTTCCACTGCTTTAAGATAATGAGTGAAAAATGATGAGAACCTGCCCCCATTCACAGCTGTTCTTTGATATTCATGAACAAATGTCTGGGGTGGATGTTAGTGATACCTCTTACTTTCATCTTCCTCCCCTGGCTCTTCCCAGAGTGTCTCCTTGCATACAGGCTGAATAACACATCTGAGGCAGGGTGCTCTGCCATAAGCATTGATTTTGCATGCCTGAAAAGGCCAAGATAATGCCCGTGCATAATTGATGAACTTATCAAACATTGAAATACCTCGTATTTTTTATCAATAGTGAAGAAAGTGGTAAAGAGGAGAAGTGCTGTTTGCCGGGGAATGAGGGTAAAAGACAGAAGGGATTACTTGTTGAATGAAAAACTACATCTGAGGGGTTTTTTATCTTTACAGATTTTAATCTTGACTTCATTCTCGCTCCTCTTTGGTGCTTTTTTTTTTTAAAAATACTTCCCTGTGTGCACTATCAAACCTCTGCCCCGTTTGGTGGCATCTGGATGAGTGCTTAATTCTTTCTCATTAATGAGCCCAAGCTTTGATGTGACACTTCGGATGCACCGCAGAACCTGGGAGGTCTTAACATCTGCCTACACCTCAAACAACATCTGCAGACAAGACAAACAACAGAACCAGAGGAGGAGCTCTCCGACGACCTCTGATAAACTTTTTTTTTTCCCTTTTACATCATCAGTATTTTATCACGGAGCCACCTCCTCGGCGCTGTCTCATATTGAGCGCTGCATGATCAACAGCGGCAAGATGGGAGCCGACAATCGATGATCCTCGTCATTGAATCACGGTGTCTGCAATACCTGGCTAAGAAGCATCATGAATAAAAGACAAAGTGAAATCCGATGTATAATCGTTTTGATATTGATAGGAGCTGAAGGGAAGATCAGTGCTGTCATTTGGAGTGATGTCTCATTTACTTTTGTTTCCATCATCTTAATATAGCCTCCAATTATTTAATAAGGTGTTCCCAGTTAATTTTTCACGTGATGTTTATTGTGCTTACTTTATGGTGTCAAGTCTAGTGTGAAATGAACTGCAAATGCAAATGCAATCGTGTGGCAATTAGGTCTACAAAGAGACAGAGATCTCAGTTTTCTCCAGCGGGAGGAGCGGGGGGGGTGCAGCGTGCAGAGTCAGGCTTTCACAAAAATATCTGGCAATTGTTTGCCGAGTATTTACACCTCCTGTTTGCACAGCCAAAACCCTGTCGGCCGCGGTCACAAAATCGCAGCCAAAAAAATATTCCCCGTTCAATAAGAAGTTGTCAAACACGCACGGGTACGAGGCTCTCGATTCTGCTTAATTAACACTTTGGGCTCTAATGTTCACAGCTATCGTCAACATGTGAAAACATCAGCAGGAGGCAGAGAAAAAGTGAGAAAGGAAGTGAAAATTATTGGAGCAATCATAAAAATACATAAAAAGTGTACGTGCTGACGGTTTAAAAAAAGAAGAAAACACTGTAACCCGACTGCTGCACAAATGGGGTGTAAATGTTGCCAAAGCCTATTTCTGTACTCTCATAAATACCACAGTGCGCCTGTAGATTATGCTCCCTAAAAGAGTTTGAACAGGCGGACAGAAGCTACATGACGATATAGGAACAGGCTTCTACTTTTAGCTAAATGTCAGATAAGAGTATGTGTGAAAAGAAATATTTCAGGCAAGTTAAAAGAGCACTCTAGCCATTTAGTCCTTCACTTAACTACATTTAGGGGACCCAGACTGGACGAATTACACAGAATAGCAACAAAAAGTCCCAATTCCCATAATGGAAGTGGGTAGAGTCTCATTGAGTCCAAAAGTGGAAGAAGCTATTTTGGACCCTCATGTTTCTTCAAAGAGTCATTCATTTTTGGACAAACTATACAGCAAGTGAATTTAAGCTGACAGCTGGTTTGGACAGTTATGATTAAACACTAAATCACTGGTACGAATACATCACTGAATCAGAAAATCTCCAGTTCTCTGATATAAACTCAAAAGCACAAAACTTTGCACGTAAAAAGATTGACGGGAGAAGTTAACATCAAATCACTGGTTGCATTACAGGATGAAACATCCAGTCACTAAGCTGAAAACTGAGCAACATCAGTTGCTGATTTCACATCAGAGTTAAACATGACGGAGTTCGGTAAAACAGTTAACTTCAAACTTTTGGCTAATTTTGGTGTAATTTGGAATATATGGTGCATGACTGCAACAAGGTTTCCAGCTGAGCTCACAAATAATTGTAATGTTAAATCAACCAGCAGGCTTCAGTATTTCTCGGTGGAAAAAACACTGAGGGCTTCATTAACATTTTTAACAGTGGAGAAATAATACTTCCAGAATCAGCAGGTACTCTCCCACTGGAAAACTGTTTAACATGGGAAATAATTTCAAATTTCCACCAAGTTAAAGGGCAACAGACTGCATATAAAAGATGAACTTAGATGCCATTCGCTTACTGTTTGTGGACTGTTCTAGCGTTTCAAAAACATCACTATTTTTTTGAGTGAAAAAGTCGTTAGTCGACACTATTTAGCTTGCATGTATAATTTGTATATGTGAGCCCCATCAATGCAGATAGCCTACTTGCTAATTAACACATAGGCAGAATAACACAAGAATTGCGGTCATCAAAAAAAAACAAAAAAAAACTGGAGCACAGACTTCTTGCATGGTGTACAATTAACCACAGAGCAAGCTGTATTATTTGTCAGATAATTACAGATCAAGAGGTCCAGTAAAGTGATTCCAATTAGCAGAGGTGATGGCTAGTAGCGAGTGGCTGCAGACGCATGTGTCACCACACACGTCACTCAAAGCATGCACACCCTGAAACGTGTCTTAAAGTTATCGTAAAGTTAATGTAAAATATCACCGATAGATGTCTGTAGATTGCAGATTACAGTCAAGTGAGCTCTCTTTTTTTTTTAACCTTCCCAATTCATGTGCATAATTCTTGCTACGGTGGCCGCTGTAGGACAAACAACTCTGGCCGGCCATCTGTAGTGAGTGTAGGCTGTCAGCCCACTATTTACCTCGGCTATCAGTATGTGTCCACGTCTATTTACCCTGGAGGAGGTTGTAAAACTTTGTGAAAGGAGTCTGATACGAGTCAATGAGTCAGTGAAGTTCACGTCTGTGCAATGACAGTGATGCTGAGGTGAGTTGTTGAGGATATCCTGAACTTTTCTGTGGGTAAGCTGTGCTGTTTTTGCCGCCGTTAGCTGCTGTTCGCTTCCGGCGTTAGTGAAACTTTCTTTGAAGTGGATCTAACTTTGTTGGACTCGGACACGCATACGATTTGAGAATGAATTCAAACTGTTTATCAGAGGGAAAGTGTCATTTTTAGGACACTTGAGCCTAACATTAGCTGGCATAATGTTAGCTTACAGCCAGCTGTTGTTGTTTAGCTGGCTCGCTGTCAGCTGTCTGGAGACGGGAGGTTTGCATGTCTAATCTGCTGACAATAAGTTATTGCGACAGTATCAGGAATAAATAAACATGTTCAGTTCAAGAAATGAGGCTTGAGGTGAGGAAGAAGAGGATGACATTTTATCCAGATGCCGGTCACGTTGTCTCTTTCCTGTGTTTTCGCTTCTTTGGTGAAAGGGACCCCTTCTCAGATGATAAAACAGGTATGATCCTTCATATCTTGAGTGTGAAGGTACAGACACTACACGTGGCCAATATCTAGCTACATACGTACATAAAACACAATCAGGTGAAACAGTCTATCTCGGCCATTCAAGTCTGCGGGAAAACACGGTAATGTCCACAAACTGGTGCCTGCTCCTATGTATTTTTAATGGATTAAGTTTATGAGAATGCATCAATTTGTTTGAAGACATAATTACACAGTAATCAATGTTTATTTATGAGTACAAAATTCCTTTTTTTCTATTAAATAAACTAAAAAAAATGACTGTACCTTCATTAAAATTGAGACAGATGAGAAATATAATAGGTCACCTCCCTTTCAGTTGTCACAACAGGGAGAATTAGCTATGGGTGCTTCCTGGGCTTTTTAAAAATGGGGAGACACAAGGCGAAGAACAAGTCATAAATCAGAATATGCAAACAATTGTGGACAGACCTCCTGAATCCATAAACATGCAGAGGTGCAGGAGATGTCCATAACAATATGGCGGCTGCAAAACAGTACAAGAGCTAACAAAAGGCAGTCTGGTTACAACCATAAATATGTTTTATTTTATTGATGGGCAGATGAAAAGAATGTCTGACATCAGGGAACTGCAGGGAGTCTTTTTTTTTTTAAACTTAATAATGTATTGTTCTGCATCTATTATTAACACAAGTGCTTTTGGTGTATATTGTTATACTAACAATGATGTATTGAGGAGGACAACATTGTTTTGCCCATAAAAAAAAAGGAGGTCCAGTCCTTCTTGCTCCCTCTGTAATTTCCAGCAAATGCCTCACTTATAAAGCAACGTCAGCCCTGCCCCTGACAAAGAGCAAAACTTCCACCCTGGTTTTCATTTTTCAGCCCTGGAGGTTGTCACTTGGTTGAAATATAAAATCTCTCAGCTCAAGCTGAGATTAACTTGATGATGTTATTAGGATCATCAATTTAGGAGGCTCTTACAAAGCCACAGAAGTCGTGCTCTGCTGTTTTTACAGGCTGAGTAGTGCTCCGTGTTTACGTGTAGTGCACCTTTAACCACACAATCCCCATGACAACATTAATCCAAGTGTGATTAGCTGTGGTCAGATAACGTGTCATCCCTCGCATAGTGAGCTGTGTTTATTGAATGGTAATGTGTGGTAATCTTATGGTAATAGGGACTGACGTCAGCCTAAAACTGAAAATCCTCATCGGGCGAATGAGCCCGTGGATTTGGTGGGACTTGAGAATACAAATGCATGCTCTCCACAATCTGCCACATCTCCGCTCATACTGTACGGGATCTACATTTGCGTTTTAGACTGACGTGCCTACAAATATGACCCAGCAAATCCACTGGGCATTTCACAGGGGGAAATATGGAGCACTGCCCAAACTCTGTACACAGCACTCTCAGCATGATCAATATGTGCATATATAAAAAGTGGGAGTGCAGCAAAAAAAAAAAAAGGAGAACAAAGGACCAACATGTATTCCCCAAGATTACAGCAGGCAAATATTAATAAAGTGAGTGACGCTCCATGACTACCAATTTTTTTTTCCAACTTGTCATCACTGGAGGTTGTGAGAGAGGTTTCTCATTTGAGCAGGACGAGCTCTGATTGATAACTAGTCATGAACATTCATTACATGCAAATTCTAATGTCTATAATGCTTTTAGAGTTTAAAACGACACATGACTAATGCTAATGCGATATTCTGGGTGTAATGATAATGAACTGATGGTAGACATATGCTGAAGAAGAGGTGTTTTGTGCTCTGTTCATTTAAGCCAGACGCATCCATCATCTCATCGTCAGCGGCTCCACGTCTAATTTTCCTGTTTGGCATTTAATGTGTGAAAAGTTTCCACAAACGCCATGAAAATCCAAATATCTCACTTGCAGTTTTTACTGAAAAACACTATTAGCAGTACTGTCACCTTGTATGTGGTTCATACAGACAAAGCACTTTTACACAGAGCAGGTTTTATTTTCTTCATGCAGATTGTTTGCTCTTGTTTATAGCAGACAGCCTGTGCCACTTTAAGATTCCAAGTCAGAGATACATATCGCAAGTCATCATTCTTTTTGCTGAAGGAAGCAATGTTGCTGACATTGCCATGTTGCATTAGAGTCACGCCAAGAAAACAAGGGGACATAATCTAGGACATGCTGTCTGAAATCATCGGAAACAACTTCATATAATCGACTCTGAGCTGCAGAATTCTTTCTTCTCAGACAGGCCGAAGCTCTCAAACCAACGGGATTGTAAACTCAACCCCCCCACCCCCACCCCCACCCCACCCAAGCAGCAGCAAGCAGCACAAAATGCAAACGTATCTCAAATCTCTGTACCAGGCAGTAGCAACGGATTTGGAACATACGCTGCAGAATCTATCGAATGAGTCACTAAATGACATTAAGAATGAAATGGCACATGTCAAAAAAAAGAAATTTACGCAAAAGCAGGTCATGGCTCAAAACCCATTAGCCATATTTTTGCCGTGTCTTCATTTAAACCGATTTGATCTGATGTGGCAAGATACTGCACACACTGCAGTGCAGCATGCTGCGTGCTTCGCGTCAGCGAAATGAATGCTGCGCTACCTTGCTCTCATAACTCCTGCTGTGGTGCCCTTGAGCAAAAACTGGCACTAGTGGGGCTTTCAAGCAGACGCCACTTGGACACCGGTTGTGCTGGAATGAAGTGTTCACCAAAGCCGCGTTTAAAGAAATTGTCTTCACTCACCACCCTTGCAGATGGGACAGCACTGATCTGGCTCGTACTCGGGGTCCACACACTCTGTCTGTGGGCAGGCTGCCACAGAGCACAACACCTCTCCGCTTGGCTCACATCTGCACTTCTCACATGGAGACACCTGATAGCGGGCAGAAAAAAAAAGCAATTAACGCGCTTACAAACAGTTCATCACATAAACAAGTAAACACAGACAACATAAAGTCCTCTTATCTTAATTAATTTCTTGCTATCTTTGTCTCAGACTCTTTTATTTCATGTCTGTTTTAGCAATTTTCTGCCTTTCTGCAGCAATCTCTGTCTCTCAAACGCACAACAACAACCCACACACAAAGTACTCCTGCCTGTCTGGCTCCTTTAAAGAGTGTGTGCATTCAGTGTCACAGAGCCACATCTATAAGGAAGTCCCATCTTTCTCAACTTCATTGCCAATGAATGCCTCATTTTAGAAAGGGCTGAGTCGAGAAGTGAACTTCACAATCGAATCAGGGGATATGGAGAAATCGATAGGAATGGGAAACAAGAAAGAAGATGCTTCCAATTTTCTCACTGCGTGATCAGAGTCAGAAATTACTGAGTTATCCAAGCGTTCCTGTATATCTCAAAGTGTGACACATGTAGGACAAAGGCAGAGCGCAGTCCGAATTACGTAGAGCCTGCAGCCTGCAGTGCCCATGCAAAGTTCAGTTTAGCAGCTGCATGTATATAGTTATATGCATGTAGTCTTAACAAGAGAGCAAAGGTTAATTGCAGCATTGCTGTAGATTGCAGAGGCTTGTGCCTCCACATGGCACTCCACTGTGAAAATGGAGTGAGGTAGCACTTAGCACAATGCCCCAGAATGCAGCAATCAAGCATTAAAACCTGCCTGTTGCTTAGTTTCAAAGCACCCCCTCTTCACACTGCACAAAGGCTGATGTATGCGGCTAGTGGAAGCAGAGCCTTCTGTAGATTTTGCTCAGCAGAGAGCTGTCGGCAACAATGTGAGTTAGAGGAAGACATCCCATATTAGCCCTAACCACCTGGTGAGACACTCTCCATTATAGATAGGAGCATTAGGCGCTGATAAATGAGACCCAACGCTGAGACTGTGTTGCAATCCTGAGTCGAACCTTTCAAAGAAATGTCAGAAGATAAAACAACAATCTCACTAGTGGATTTCTTCTTCCTCAAACACCCACATGCAAGCGGTGTGCTGTGCTGTTGCAGCGGTACTATAACTGTAACTCTTATCATGTGTATCAACAAACTGAATATGGAAACACTCTGCTGAAGCTGCATTGCTAAATTCAGCCGCCGGTAATATTGTGTGGGGAAAAAAAAAAGACAAGTGCTGACCTTTGCCATTATAAATTTGCCTGCTTGCTTGCATGCTGCAAGGCGAGGTAACTAGTTTCTGTGTAGTGCCTGTGATAAACTCTACTCGTGGCGAGGAGTGTTCTGTCAGCACTTCTTTCAAGTTGGTGCATGTCAAAAATGAGTGAATGCAGTTAATGGGCTCACCTTAAACTCTTCTAGCGAGGCATAGATTTTGCCCCGAAACTCACAGTAGTTCTTTTTCTCCTTGCACTGCGGGCAGCATTGGCTAGTGTCCACTTTGATGCAGCGAGGGTGGACCTTAGGACATTCTGGCTTGGAGCACAGAGGGCCTTCATCTGTGCAGAGGCAAGGGCATGTTGAAGGGCCCGGGGTGAACTGCTCGCCGATGGCAAAAACAAAGCCACTCTCATCCATGCATCCTTTCCCTCTGTAGTCTGGGTATGCGTACTCGTCGATGGCGTCCAGGGAGAGGGTGACGTCACTGGTCGGGGCTTCGTCTATTTGGTTCAGCCTGTCCTGTTCGCTCCACAGCTCCTGGGACTTCTCGCCTTTAGATCCACGTGCCTGAGAGCTGAGGTTTGGCCTGACAGTCCTGTTGGGCCCTAAAGCATTGATTTCCTGCGGCTGCTGCTGAGCTGCATATCCCAGCGGCTCCTCTGCAATCTGCTTGTCCTGATGTTTGTCCTCCCTAGCTTGGGTCAACACCCTTTCCAGACGCTCTTGGCTCACTGGTAAGGTCGCGATAGGATTACACAGCGCACCGCTCATCATCAGGAACCCAAGAACAAAGAGAACTTCTGCTGTCATGGCAACGGAGTGCAGCATCTCTCCCCACCACCAGCGAGGTGGGAAAACACCTTGGCTCACATAACACACTTCACATCTCAGGTGTAAGCCAGTCCATCTGGAAAGAGAAAATTAAACTGGGGTTATGCGCTCGGCATTTTGTCACTTTTTATCCAAGGTGTGGCTTTTGTCTCATTTAGCCTCTAGAACAGGACAAGAAATTCACTTCAGAGCACTGCGTCATCATGTCTGTCGAACACCCCGCTGAGTGTGATGCAAGCCTGTAGGCTCAGTGAATTGGATCATCAGGACAGGGAGCATTCATGGGGCCGTTTTAGGAAATCGATACTGCTTCATACTGTAACACTTCCCTGCATCAATCGGGCTCAGCAGTGATAAAGTAAAAGAAAAATGGCCAAAGAACAACTTGAATCTGGCACTCCTAAGCTCTTGTTCCTCTTACGGAGAATCAGGATCAATGTCTGGATTTTTTTTTTTTTTTAAATGAATCACAGCCAGCTGCACAAAAGGAAAAATTGATTTGAAAATAGAGCATAATATCAGTCTGGAAGGATGAATTTCTTTGACTATAGCTGACAGAAGTGGCCGATTCAATTTCAAAATAAAGCCAGCTTTTGCAAAGAGGAGCATTAAAAGTTGTCTTAAAAGAAACCCTTTAAAGATTTGTCTCTCTCTATTTTTTTTTTTAAATATCATTAGTAGAAGCGCATCACTTTCCTTACAGTTTTCAGCACTGCGAGGAGTCAAACTGCAACAACTGAAGTCAAGGAAAATCCCAGGATCAACTGCAGACGTTGCAGACACTGCAAATTTCTGAAAAGCTGTAGTCAATGTTTTTGTTTTTGTCTCTGGCTTAACTTGATTTACTGCGGTGTCTTCAAATTGAAATGCCCGCTATGATGCTCTGCTGCATTCAGTGGCCTACTTCCATTCATTTCCTCTCGCACCAAATGCCCGGTGTCATCGCTGAGCTCCGTTTAACGGGCTGCAGTAGTGTTAAATTTCACGGCCTGTTTCATAAAAAAAGGCGAGATTACCCCTCATCGATTGGCTCGACAATTAACTTAAGACCTGCCTGCATTTGTCCAAGAAATAGTTCACCATATTGATTGGTTTGTCAGCGTCAATGAACACAACTAATTTCCAACAGAGTGTTTAGGAGCCCTAAACGGCAGGTGAAAAGCAACTGAAATGGCAACGTATACGAGAGGAGATAACAGCCGGATTAATTCTGCTGCCAGGAAAACAAAGTCCTGCCGCATGTTTTAAGCCACGCATTTTTAATTCTGTTCCATTCTGAAGGAAAAATGCTGCAACTGACTGCTGGCACACCAGTGGTATTTTAGTAGTGTTTTAGCTGAATTGCTATGTTTGAGGCAGAATCCTTGGAGCTGCTGTGCAACTGAGAGGAAGCAGAACGAGGTGCATACCGATAACACTGTTGCAGCTGAAAGAGAGAGAGAGAGAGAGACAGAGAAATGCCTTTACCTCATTAGTAAAAAGGACCTCATTTGGCTTTTCTCCCTCTCACCTCGCCACCTTAACAGCTGCTACTACCTGTCGCATTAATACTGCTGCTGGTTTTTGCTGTTGTGCTCTCCGTCCAGACTGAGCTCTGGGTGGCCCTCGGGCCGGTTGGCAACTGGGAGCAGAACTATCCATAACATCATGTTAAAGGACACGGCTGCCAATAGATCTATATTTCCCCTTCACTGTCAACAGCTCCCACGGATAACCAGCAACAAGTTAATTCCAAAGGTAACGGGGTCGGTACAGTGTGTGAACAGCCTGATAATGAGTCATGTGGGTGTCATGTCTCACGGGCGCTCTCTCTTTTTCATTACATAAAAGTTGCTGGAGTTTGTGTAACTCTGTCACTTTGCACAAGTGTAGCAAATTCATAATAAAAATGTCCCCATGAACAAGTCGGCACTGTGACTTACTGAACTCCTTCTGCGTAGTGTAAAAAGATGTAATGCGTTTCATAACCTTAAATTGGACATACAGCACGAAAAGGTGCACTTGGTTAAGAAGCTAGCGATCCGCTGTGCAAACTGAAATAACAGTTTTTTCTTGTGCCCTGTGAATGAGGCTGTATATGTAAGATGGACATAACCACTGCGGCGTGACTCACTAGTTAGTGGAGTCCTCCCATGAAGCCTCAAACTGAGCATTTTTGGTGTTTTGACACGTATCCAACACAGGATCAAAGTCGGGCTTGAGCCTGTCCCAGCTGTCATAGGGCGAGAGGGAGGGTACACCCTGGGCAGGTCGCCACTCTGGCACAGGACTACCACAGAGTGACAGGCAACCATTACACCCATGACCAGTTTAGAATCACCAATTAACCTAACATGCAGATCTTTGGACTGTGGGAGGAAGTACCTGAAGAGAACCCACACAGGCGCAGGGAGAACACGCAAATCCCACACAGAAAAGCCCCAGCCAGCCACTACATTTAAGGACCCCACACACACGCTAACTACCACACCACCATGGTTTTATTCAGTATGACTTCAAACTAGGGATTTGAGAAACGCTACTGAGCTCATACAAAAGTCCAAGGACGTCTATCCAACTAGACTTCTTTATGCAACCACAGGAGTCGCCCTGTGCTGGCCATTAGAACGAATGACACTTTAAGACACTTCTTGGTTTTAGAGGTGAAACATCTTCACAGACTACAAAGAAGTCCAGCTCTCTTCACTTCAAGCTCTTTGTACCAGCTTTAAGGTCCATCAGCAGCGGCTTGACTTTTCAGATGTGGAAGCTACGCTCTTATGACGCTGCATTTTAAAGCTCAGCCTGGCATCAACCAGCGCATCTGCTCTCTTTCTATTCAGACAATAATAAGCACTGAATACACTCAAGTCTCTTTTCCATTATTCCTCGAACTCACACAACACAGTAACGGGGTTGCTAACTACCCACTTACAGAGGTGTTAAACACTGGCGATGTGAGTACTCACTACAGCACTAAATGTGTATCCATGGCTGAAAATAGCCCCAAACAAATGTAACATTTACTTGCTTCTGTATAACTTCTACTTGAAACCACTGTTCCCTGCTGTTTTATGAAAACACATACCCTTGATAAAATAAAAACGATTACATCTAAGACCAATTTCATTACTTCAGGAATTCCTGAGATAGCTACTGAAAGCCACAAAAAGGTTTTGGTTCTGTTTTATTTTTATTTGTTAAAGGTAAGAAAATAATAAAGGACGACAACAAACTCTTTAGAGTTTTATGCAGATTCTCAGCATCGGCAAATCTCATTGTTGCCTACATCCATTAGCCTTATCCTTATGCCATCTTGCCATTTTCACACAGATCACATCTCTTCTAAATGTCTATCTAATTAATTCTCCAGCACACAGCATAATGTGTGCCAAATGTCAGGAAGATTTACAGACCGGATTGAAACACTGAAAACCTTTTGACTGTAGGGCTGTAGTGTGAAATGTTTTCAAGATGCTTTTGTGGATATTTCCTACCACTTCTCAGGTTCAAGTGATGGCAAACTTTTTTTTCTATTTATAATGTTGCATATAAGCCATTTGCTAAAAGGTCATGGATTTCTCTCTCCCCTACAGCTCTGCAAAGAACTCACTTTTTTTGCTTCACTGCTCACAAAGACATCGTGGCAGGAAGGAGAAAAAAAAACACAACTAAGAAGTGACGTGACGATACATTATAGTGTCAGTCTACATGTCGCTGCAGAATAGTGCAGATTGTGTTATTGAGTATTACATAAATTATATACATTAATCACCTAGTGTGTTATACAATGCAGCCAAGGTTTCTTTAAGGATCTCAACCTGATGTTGGGACTCTATATTTTTGCCTGCACAGTTGCCTGCATAAACCCTGCACAGGTGTGACCTCAAAGCACATTCGAGCTTTATGCTAACTACCGGCTGCAGCCATCAATCAGGAGCATACTAGAGTTTATATAAGCCAGCATCACTGAGTTCATTCACATGTGTGACACTTCAGAACACCCACTTCTGAGCCAAATAAATAAATAAAATATATCAGCTCTGTAAGTGGAAAAGCAACTCTCTAATTAACACTTGTCAGCAAACAGTTATCTCTGGAAAACAAACACTTAATGAAAAAATTAGGTGTGCGTATACATGCGAATATTTTTATTTTCCTGGAAGAACAGTCACTTTTTAAACCACACAGAGCCTCGTGGATGTGCGATTTCCCCATTTTTAAATCGCTTTGGCAAGTGGCAGGATTCTGCATTGTGCCAACTGAAGTGGTGCAAGCAATTATCAAGTGACATAAGGTGCTAAAATGAGATTAAAGTCTAGGCAAAGGAAAAAAAAAATGTCAGTTAAACCAGAAATATGTAAAGGAAAAATTCAAATCCTCGCTCAACTTCTGGGAAAGTTTTAAAACGTAGCGCACACACACACACACACACACAGACACAGACACAGTTTGTATTGGACTGCAGTCTGCTGGACCAAAAAAAAATTATGCTTAAACATGCATCACAATAACTCCAATAAAACCAAAAAGCTTATTTTTACTGTTGTGCTGAGACTTGATCTAATGGTAATTCAATGTTTGATTAATAAATAATGACGTAAACTGACTCCAAGAGAACAAACAGCACACCCCTGGAGTACAATATATATCTCAAATGTATGACTAAAGCATCTCTGGAGTGGCCATATTATATTAAAGTTTAATGACTGAGACTTTAAAGCAGATTATGGTTGGCCAGCTTTCAGACAGTGATGTGAAAGTTGTCGGTTCAAACCTCAGGCCTGACAGGCTGAACAGCAGGAAGACCTCTGCTGGAAGCTGACAGCAAAGGAAGCAGCTTTCCGTGAAATACAACATTACATTCATTAGTATAAAAAGCAGATTCGGGTCTCTAAATTCCTACAAAACATACACTATAAAACTGTCCGTCTTGGCAGTGCATTTCATATTGCACCGCACCACCCAAATCCCAAATAAATGTCTTTGGATTTGTTTTACTGGATAATATAAGTTTGTGCACGAAAGGCCTAAAAGGGAGCTGGATGTCTCGTGTGTTTAACCAACCCCAAACATTATTAATGTCACTTTGTAGGTTAATGTACTATCTGCAAATGACTTCGCAGCACATAAAATGTAATTATGACTGTTTGGATGGCTGATGTAACTTATTAAATATTCATATCTTATTTAACATTTCCTTGCTTGCTATATCAACAATGTTTTATGGACATTTCTGCATTTTGTCACTTTCATTATACCCAGTTTATAGCAGAGGGAAGGGCTCTGCCTTAACACTTTTCTACAAATTGGTTTTTAATATGGTCAAAGAACATATTTAAAGGAGAACATATGCAATTATGAATCTACAGCCAAGCAATGCAGAGGTCAAGAAGAAAAAACCCTGACAGAGTTCTGCTGTAATGCGTTTTGACTGACCATAGCTGTAAAAGCTGCCATCAAATATTAGGTTTACTTCCACCTATTTTTTCTGCTCTGCCTTCAAAAGCAGCCCGTTTTTGTTTCTGTCTCTTTTTTTCATCTATTTCTGGGACAAATACTAAATAATTCGATTTTCTATGGATAAATTAGGTCACATTTATAGATATTAAGTGCTGGCCCAAAATCCACTTCCAGAGTATTAAGAAGATGGAAGAGATGGAAGCATATCAATCTATCCATTTTATAAGAATGGGACCTGCTTTGCTGTACATTAAAAATGTGTTTCCCTCCTCCACCTCAAAATTCACCTGTTCT
The DNA here is from genome assembly GCA_034780415.1 of Cichlasoma orientale. Lineage (NCBI taxonomy): Eukaryota > Metazoa > Chordata > Actinopteri > Cichliformes > Cichlidae > Cichlasoma > Cichlasoma orientale. The sequence continues at coordinate 710,406 of JAVDPK010001702.1, read as the reverse complement.
GCTTTAATATAGCTCCATCCTTCAATCCTCTGCATACCGTTAGCATCAATTATTGTGTCTGTCTGGCTGAAGTAAATTTTACAGGGACATGCAAAAGCTTGGCCTGTTGAGAATTTATGTTTGTAAAGTTAAATGAATAAAAGATTTTCTAATTTCCACTAGGAATAAATTTATGGTGAGAAAATAAAGAAAAAGGGGAAACAGCTGGGCACCCTGCTGGGCACCCGGCATGGTCAGTGCTTAATAACTAATCTTTTGGCAAGTAACACCACTCGCTGTAACAGTCACAAGTCTTTTTTTTATTTATTTGGGGGGGGGGGGGGTTAAATATTCTTGTAAGAGGTCTGTCCACTGACTTTTAATAACATTTAGGCTGAAAAAACAGCCCTTTAGTTTCTTCTGGAAGTTGAATCTGAATTTGAAGGTGTTTTTGAGTTCACTGCCGAAGCCAGTTTTACAAACTCACACTGCGATGTTTGTAGTTTGCTGGTATTTTAATTGAATCCGTTCTTCCCTCTTGCCGGTGAAATGCTACCTATTCCACTAGCTGCAACAAAAACCCAAAGCATGACCTAACCACCCCTGTGAAGCTGAAGAAGTCTCCTTTTCATGATTTTTTTTTCTGTGAAATCTTCCTGAAACACATCTGTGGTCAAACACGTTTCATTTGCCTTTCTAGCGATCCAGGAGGCAGCTCTCTCTGAACGTTGTCTTGGTCTTCCAGACCTCAACTTGATCTCCACCATTAATGGTATTTCCTGTTATTTCCTAATGAACTGAGCAAACAGCTACCTGAATGCCTTCCTATCTTATAGCATTCTCTTGCTCTGTAGGTAGAGTGCTGCTCGAAGGAGCCCCCACAGATTTTTGAGACACGCTTTGAGGAGCTTTGGAACTGCTATCAATCAGTCTTTCATTATGATGATTGTGAACAAGCCTCACAAAAGTCTGAAACCTTGGAAAAGAGATCTGAGAGCTTAAATCTTTAGCGCCACGCTACTTTCCCGTTTCCACACTCTGAAACTGCACACAATAGCAATAACACACAAATCTCACTTCAAATGTCAAATAGAGCAGTTTTCCCCTTTCGGAGTTCACTTCATTTTCTACTCACTTAACTATTCACTGTTGCAGAGATGTGGACCAACCTTTTGCATGCCACTATAATTATCCCTTGATAATACAATTGCATTTTGTTATTCTGCTCCCCCATTAAAATTGCAAATCTGAATTCTGCCGGTCCCTGCGCTATTACTTTTGAGGACTGAGAATGTTTCCACTTCTATCTGACATTTAAATATTTCGGTGGCTCCCTGCGCCGGAGCGAGCGAACTCAAGGCGAGCCTCAGAGTTTGACACCAGGAGCAGTTCAGTCATTATCGTCACCGAAGTCATAAACCCCTCTGTCAGAGGCCAGAGCTTTGTTTACATCTCAGGCAACTGAACACAGCAGGTTTGACCAGTGAGGTGCAGCAGCAATGATTAATCAAGAAGGGGTTCAGCCTAGCTGCTGGTTCACGCTTCACTGAAGCTCACCATCGCATTGATTTATGACTCATAAATTATTGTCGTTTTCATTACACAGCAGAGTGAATATGGACGATAAGTCCTGCCACAACAACCTGAGATCTGAGTGCAATTTTAGCTCCACCTTGACGAATACGATACTATTATTCATATAAATTGAATTGGCAAGGTTTCAATAACACAAACCGCGGCAGTTGAGTTGTGTAAAGGCTGACCTCCCTATTACTTTCTTCTTAGATGTCACTCAGGGAGAGAGGTTGATAGCTGTTCACTATCACAATAATGCTATAAATAGGGCCAAATGTACTGAGGCAGCTCGCTCATCTCCAGGAATTTTCCACACCCAGGCTAAGATGTTTCATTTCTAATTACCATTTAATCTTAATTAATAGGAGCAATATTTAAAAGAACAAATAGGACAATTTGCAAATTTGATCCCTCTCAAACACTTCATGGTGACAGAAAATGATAGAAAGTGATGTAGCAGTGGCGAGGCTACAGTATCAGCACCCTTTTTGTTTTCCTGTCTGTGTGAGCCTGGTGTAGTACACACCATATGTCTGACAAGCGGCCCTGCCAAACAAGCAAACATCACATTCAAATTGTCTTGGAGAATGCAGCTCCTGCGAATGTCCCTATGCAAAATCAAAGTGGATGTCATTGAGAGGAAAACCATCTCCTCGGGGCTGGAATAAACTCAGACAGACAAATATGCCCTCGCCACCGCGTGCACTTCATTTATTGCGCACACATTACACATTCTCCTACTTAGACTTCTCCAACAACTCTACATGCCATCAACACAACAATTTACTCTGAGGTCTACTTCAATTTATGACAAAGCTGATCACAGGGGGTAAGATGTGAAATGTTTAGACAGCGGTGACTTGTGGGCTTGAATCTGACAGGGCTGAGAGAGTATTGAATTAATGATGCTGCGTTTTAAAATTCATTTTCATACAGATAAACAGTGTGAAATGATGAAATCCAATTAGAGCAATAAGGGACACTAAGGCAGGATCCAAGAGTATAAAGCCATCTGCCAGTGAATAAAGATTGCTGCAGGGCTGTCTAATTGAATTTTATCCTCTGACTGTAAATCTTACTAGTGACCCAAATCAGAAGAAAGTTTGCCTAAACATGCAAACCAACAGCCCCTGCAGAAACCGTCTATAATCTTAAGACAGTGGAAGAAGGTGAGCATTTGCTCTTGCAACAAAGCCAACTAGGAAAAGTCTGAGGCAGGAAATATATTAGGGGGAAGCAAGTAAAAAAAAGCATGATTTTTTTTATAATTTTTTTTGTATTACTCAGTAAGAACAAAGAGAGATGATGATGAAGGTGAAGAAGATGATGATGATGATGATGACAGTGATGGGCATGCAGCCTTACTCCTGGAACACACCCAGAATTGAAGTGACATTTCAATAAAAATCTGAATAAATCTCCCTTCAGTGATAAACCGTCATTTACCAAAAAAACATATAATAGACAGCTAGCCTACAGTATTACAAAAAATATATAGATTCCTGAGACCTTACCATTATTCACCCTCTACTTTTCTGGATACTATGAATATATTAAATAATGAATACATTGTATTGTGGGTTTCGGCTCCCTGCTCTGCTCTGCTCTGCTGGTAAAGGCTGTGCTGACTGGATGTTGCACCCTGAAGTGTGTGAGCAGGCAGAGTGTTTGTGAAATCTCTCTCAGAAAATCCTCAGCGCTATTTACATCAAAATACCCACGCAATTAACTTACAGTAATAACCGCAGGTGCAACAGTAGGTCGCAACAATCTGCGTTAGTTTTCTCCATCAAGCTCATTTATATGAGATTAGGTGACACATGCAATTTAATGTACGTGCACGCACGGGTGGCTTTACTGTAACACTCTGAGTCAAGAAAATGCAAAACAAAATTAGAGCAGAAAACACATGACAGCCTATTTCCAGTAAAGTAAGTTGATGTGAAGCCTGAGCATTCAAGCAAATTTAAGACAAGCACAAAAAAAAAGCTGCATAAAAAGCTCCACACAGGATGCACTGATGTAGCCTCTATTCACCTGTGATCCTCGGTGTGTGTCCGTATCCGTCAGTGCGCTGGGTTCAAACACAGCCTTCAGACTGCTGGACAGCGGAGCTAAGACAGCAACAAATGATCTGTAGTGTAGAGATGGGAACTGGCGCTCGTTAAGCCAGTCAAATGCACAGTTTCCCCGGAGGATGCTCGCAGGTCATCAGCGTGCTGCGCTCAACTTTAATCGGCACAGTGAGTGAGAGCGCTCCGTCTGCAGCGAACAGCCGCTGTTTCAAAGCGCTACTGATGTTCCTGCTCTACGCTGGCACTTTATTTCTCACGGTGACAAGAAGAAGAAAAAAAAGGAAAAAAAATTAAATAATTTAATAAACGGGAGAGAAAAGAGACAGCAGCGATCCGACATGACGCTCAGCTGAGAGACCACTAGATGGAGCAGTTAAATATGGCTCCGAGACAACAGGCAGTCAATTAGTGCGCCCGATGGATGTTCCACAGGTCGGTTCATGAGGTTCACGCGCTGCTGTGATTAACGACTTTACCTAATTATCTAGAATTAGGGAGTCGTCTCCCTGGCGCACTTTGGTCATGGGGTAATTTGGTGCCAGAAGAGAAAAGACTAAAGCACCTGATAAAAGGTGGAGTTAATGCATTTCTGTGGCTAAGATTGTGCTTTCTCTTACCTGACGGTGTGAAGTGCGTCTCCTCAGCAGTCCGTCAATGTCACGCAATCAAGTAATCCAAAAGATCTTCTTTGATTGTTCATTTGCATGTTTTATTACCAAAAATAAAAGAAGGTCTTAAATGATAGAAACCCTTTTACGTTAGAGCGGAATCGTTTCTGAAGACTTTTATTTAGTCTCCCTTTATTGTTGCTGGAAGGAGTTACATAAATAGTGCAAAGTGGTGCTCCACAGAAGTCACCACTAAGTCACCACATAACTGGTTTATTTTAAATTTCTGCTTCTTTGTATGCCTAAAACTTTTTCCTTGCACTCCAAGCAGATAGCATGCTTCATGCTTCGCTGCATTTACCTGACAGCTGTGAGTAAAAGATAAATTCTTAAGCACAGCAGCTGAGCTAAAAAATCTAACACCACCATGATAACATGTTCACAGCACAATATCCAGCAGGTGTAGTGTTTGTCATCTGAGCTGCAAGACTGGAAACGTCTTTAGTTTAGCAACTATGTGGACATATAACAAAGCTGAGCAAAGTGACATTTTGACCTGATGCGGTCAGTAGTCAAATACTGACCCTTTCATGGACGTGTCTGTCATAGTTTCCAGAATAAGCTCTGCTTTGTCCAGCTGCATTATATGCAAACATCACATCAGTTTGCCTCTATAGGAGCTGGATGCACATTTACACTTAAGATAATTGCATCTACACTTTTAATTTTACTTAAACATTTCATTTCTTTTTTATGAAGGCTTTTTGGTCCTTTTACCTCCTCCGCCAGTGGTAGTAGTACCTCAGTATCAGCACACAACGAGATTATCATAGAAATGCAGTAGGTTAAAAAAAAAACAACCACACACTACATGGTGTCCAGGTCTCTAATAATGTTCATTTTTTGAAAAAACGCGATAAATCCCTTTAAGATAAAGGAACATGAGCAATCACTATTACAAATATGAATCTACTGCTTTATCATAGCAGGCTATTTGCTGTCTATTTACTGCACATACTCTGAAATAAAACCTTACTTTAAGGATTATAAATGTAAAGCGTTATAATAACAAGACTAGCATACAGACATATTGTGTGTGATGGAAGTTTAAAAAGAAAAGAAATCCCACTCTGCACCGCAAAGTATTGCAGCCATTTTTCATCAGGGACTGAACGACAGCCCTGCCTTCCAATTTGCCAGAAACTTTAAAGTGGCTATACACCTAAAAAAATTATTTATTTTCTTATTTACCTCTAAATAGCTTTTTCAAAACTGCATTATGGCAGCAAGCTCCAGAAATGTCTCGCTCACCCCTGCCTGTGTCAGGTTGAAAAAAGGAAATCATTAATATAGCATTAGAAGCTGGCTGTGAACTCATAACTGCCCTGGGCACACATCAACATACATGCAGCAGAGTTCTGTGCACACACACCTTACCCCAGGTTGAAATGTCATCCTTCACTGTCATTACTTTTCTGCCCCCATTAACTATTGATTATCTCCACTTCAGCATTTGGAGCCCTGCTGTGGAAATGGTCCGCATGGCTTGCTACCCATACTCCACGGATCAGACAGAACAGAAGTGCCCTCCTCCTGGGTTTTACACCGAAACGGGAGTCAAGTCAGATTCACCAAGGGGCAAGGGTAAAGAGGAACAAGCCGGCAGGGACCCGGAGAAACAAGGAGTGACTGCGCTGTACCCCACCTGCCCATTAGCAGCATGGTTGAGCAGACAACTGGAGGTTAAATTGTTCTCTTTTTGGGACCCATGAGAAATGTGCCACAGCATGTGTTGAATATTTACTGTGAGGTTCAGCTTTGCTTCTGTTTTCTTTCAGAAGAGTGCAGGTAGAAAAGTTTGTTTGGGCAGGAGCTCCATGCCCTCTGCCACAAACAAACTGCATCCTTAATGCTATATACCAGTTTGTGCAGAGCTGTCTTTGCACTCCTGTCAAGCTCTCCAAACTCTCTCTATATGCTGCGTCCTGCTAATGGCCTCTCTCTATTATATTCTATATTTCAACATCGCTGCTGTTTAATGTTTTACACGTACAGGCTGTGGAAGCACATTCTGTGTTTGGGGGAAAGAATGAAAGTTTATGTCTGCTAAAACAAGTGGACTATAACTTTATTAATATCAGTTTGTTTATGAGATTTGCAGCAAAGCAAAGAAAACTGAATCACACCGGAAGGCTTTGAAGTCCTTAATATTTTTACAAAAAAAAAAAAACATGAATACTAAACAGTGTATATTCAACAAAATAGCTTCAACACTCTGAGATATTATCCATAATTTCAGCTAAGTGGAAATGCGCAGTATATACAATTACAGCTTAAAGCCAAGAGTAAACAAGGGAAAAATCCTCAGAGTCCATGTTTATATTTATGAGTCAGAGAAATCTGCAAAAAAATATAAAACTCTTTCACCACCAACAAAATTAGAGCAAAGCAAGCAATCTGCATTCGTAAAAAGTCCCATTTATTTCAAAGTCATTTCATCAACAAATATAATAAATCTGCATTCTTTTGGAGGGTAGGGTGGGGAGGGGAGGGGAGCCACACCAGGAGCACATGAATAAAACATTTATTAAAATAATTGATCAGCGCCCCGTTTCAGACGCAGCTAGTCGAAGCCTTCCCCGCTCGCTGAGGCTGGAGAATAAACAAGAAACAAGCCGGTGTACAGAACGAGTGAATGAGTTAGTTAGGCCAGTCCCTGCTTTACACAGTTACTGAGGAGAAGTGAAATCCACTAGAATCCAATGTGGCTTTAAGATAATCCCATCAGAACTGCAATAGTGCAACACTACTACAGAACACCCAAGCCTGTTAGCACTGATGAGAGCCTATAGTGAAAGAGAGGGAGGGGAATACGACAGAAGAGTGCAGCAATCCTCGTTAAAAACACTTAACACACCGACTTCTATAATACAAAAAAAAAAGTTTTAACAGCCTGCTGCCAACAAAGCACCACGTCTTTTATTACTAGTTTGCATTTTCTAAGAAAATCTAGTCACACAGATAGAAAACTAAGTCAATAATTGCATCATGGAAAACACATCTGGATAAGTCTTCATATAAAGCTCTGAAACACGAATCCATTTGAAAAATAGTTTTTCCTCGCATACGAGCCTGAGTTACCCACATTAACTGTTATACATGTCCGTGAGATAATACTGAGTTAATATGCACCTCTACTGCCTCTCTTAATTAATGAGAACATGTTTTGATACGACCGCCCTTCCTGCCTGCCTCTGTCTGATTTATGGGAAACAAAGGTTACACAGGGAAAACTTACACACTGGTGTAAGCTGTTTTTAGGTCTATATGCCTAATAATAAATTATTTGCCATCTTTTAATTAGGTCTTATCAGTCAGCTACACTGCCTGGGCTCCAAAGCAGGCGTCAATAAGGAGCAAACTTCTGCCGCTCTGATTTTTTGACGCCAGAGGTTGGCATTTTTGCGGTGTAAGGGGATAAACCCTGCGTTAGGCTGGAAGCGGCTGCTGGGTGGACAGCCAGCACAGGGAGCGTTTTCATGCCAAGCAGGCTGGAGACGGGGACGGCATAGTGTGGGTTTTGGATGGTTGATAAGGTGGAGGGAGAGTGGACGTTAATTGTGGTGGGGGCTGGGGTGGTGGCCGCCAGGACGGCCATAGAGGTAGCAGAAGTGGAGGCAGTGGAAGCAGACTGTGAGAAGCTCATGTTCAGGTCAACTGGGGTCGCAGAGGAAGCGGCCTGCATTGTGTATTTAGCCATCTCTAAGCTGCAGGCCGTGACGATTGGAGGGGTAGTCAAGACGGTGAAGGGTTAAGAGAAGAAAAATGGAAAAACAAGGGGGGGGGGAGAACGGG
>JAVDPK010001702.1:633639-689942 GCA_034780415.1 Cichlasoma orientale | reverse complement strand
TTGACATCAAATCGCGGACCGGAAGTAGGGGGCGGGGCCGGATGCGGCCCGCGAGCCGCGAGTTTGAGACCCCTGCTCTACAGCTAGCCCACCTTAGAGCAATCATTACACCGGATTATTGTGAACCAATCAATATTTTTAATCAGTCACTTCTGATGAATGCCCTCCTTTGTGCACCCTGTTAGTCAGTGAGGCTAGGAGTCGGGCGATATGTAAGGGTTACTGAGAAGCAATTTCTCATGCTTGTTACTGAAAGCAGTGATTCCAGATGTCTTGGAAGGAATTTTAATGCCTGTAAAGGATGAATACACATGAATGTTTGGGAGGTTATTAGCACCTGTGAAATTTTCATGTCTGCTAGCCTGACACAACCCACTCAAAGATCTGATGCATCCCCCATGTTTGAAAATGACATCTATAGATTATGTGTCAGTGTAGCTCTCTCATCATCTGCCAAAGCATACGTGCTTAATGCATGAGTTTCAAAATGGCTGTTTCATTAACATCAACAACCAGCGCCTTCTTCACATGAGGAGAAAATATCACGCGGTATGGGATGAGGTAAATAATATTTGATTTGATAATTAAAGTTGCTGTAATAAAGTGTGATATGGCTTACCTTCTGGTTTAAATCCATCAGCGCCATCTGTTTAACAGCAAAAACATATATAATTACATATTATAAAGCATATAGTTTTATTCTAAGATATTATAAGCATACAGCTTTTAATTACCCCTATTCACGTTCACAAAAACAAAACAAAAACTGGGGGTAAATTTTACACTGCATGAAATCCCAATAAGCATGGCATATTCAACCAGCACTTACAGCCTAGTGAGGTTTTAAGGACTGATTTGTCCTTGGCTTCCTCTTTGCTCAGCATTTAGCTGATGCTCTTCTACAAAACTTGGCCAAACGAGAATCTGGGAGTAAAAAAAAAAAAAAAAAAAAAAAAAAAAAAGCGAGTCACGTGATTACAGTACAGCTATAGCAGTTTTCATTGGCTCAATGAGCAACATGCTTCGTGTTTTCTTGTCAATCCTCTGTCCAGTGGAATAATAGATAGCAATTACATTAATAATAATAATAATAATAATAATTTAAAAACACATCTGACGTGTCAGCCTGTCTGCCTAAACAGTCTTAAGCACGAGGACTACAAATGGGCGAGGACTACAAATGGATGACTACAGAAGCTCAGCGGCAGTCCGCCGGACTTTAGACTTTGACAGAGCCGATCAGTGTCCTGCGGGACAGTGACTGTGTTGAAATACGGAAAGCAGCAGCAGTCCTGCTGTGTTTTGTGTAACCTCTGTTGTCATGATGGATTTCCACAAACTTTGCACCTTTGCAACTTTTCAGCAGGTCTCGGGGCGCTACGGTTATGGAGGAAACTTCCGAGACGTGATCGAGCAGGAGTTCACGCGGATTAAAGGTAATGATTGTGTTCAGTCCTGAGCAGCAGTAGTGACGGAACCACTGGCTATAAACACTTGCTGCTCCTCTGTTGTAAACAGGGGTAACATACCTGGATCATGCAGCAGCTACTTTGTATCCTGAGTCTCTGCTTAGGGACTACTGCCGGGACATTTCAAGCAATGTGTACGGTGAGACAAGTCACTTAAAATCCTACCAAGTGTTACTGCTATGTGGCTGTGTTTTACTGAGCCATGAAATTTAAAGCATTGCCTCTTTGTTTTTCCCCAATAGGAAACCCCCACAGCTATAACCCCAGCAGCAGACTGACACACGACACAGTGGAGCGGGTCAGGTACAGGTAAAGTCTATGCATGCTCTCAGAAGCCTTCATAATGGGCCAGCGACTCCTTCAAATGGTACTTTGCCGGAATAAACGAGTAAAAACATTTTCTTACAGGGTATTGCAGCATTTTAACACCACCCCTGAGGAGTACTCTGTGATTTTCACTTCTGGTTGTACAGCCGCTCTTAAATTAGTGGCTGAGAGCTTTCCCTGGAGGTCACATACAGAGAGCCGAGCAGGGAGTCACTTCTGCTACCTCACAGACAGCCATACCTCTGTAGTTGGCATGAGAGGACTGACTTCTGGCCGGGGGGTGGTTACCGTGCCTGTCTCCCCGCAGGAATTGGAAAGCAGGGCAAAGGATGAAGCTCAAGTTGAAGATGTTATTTGCCAGACACCGCACCTCTTCTGCTACCCAGCACAGAGCAACTTCTCTGGGAGAAAGTATCCCCTTAGCCATGTGAAAGGCATCCAGGCGAGACACCTTTACCCAGCATGTGCCCACCAAGGCCGCTGGTTTGTGCTTCTCGATGCAGCCTCTCATGTCAGTTGTTCGCCTCTAAGCCTGCAGGACTGCCCTGCTGATTTCATTCCCATCTCTTTCTACAAGATATTTGGCTTCCCTACAGGTCTGGGGGCCCTTCTTGTCCGTAACGACGCAGCAGACATACTAAAAAAGACTTATTTCGGAGGTGGCACAGCAGCAGCTTACCTTTCTGGAGAAGATTATTATGTACAGGCGGCAAACATTTCTGACAGGTAAAGCATTCTACAAGCGCTGTCGAACGCTAGATAGTCTATTAGAACTCGCTGTTCTGAGCATCTGTAATCTGAAATGCAACGCTTTCTCTCTCCCTGATAAAGATTTGAAGATGGAACTGTCTCCTTCTTGGACATCATTGGTTTAAATCATGCATTTGAAGCTCTTTACAGAATCACAGGTACTGTCACAGAGCATGTTGAGTCATTAAATCTGTTATTTAATAGCAAAATCATAATGCATACGCAGGTTGTTTATAATCTGCTCCAGGTTAAAAACAACAGCCCTCCATCTTCCTTTATTTCTTTTTCCTTTCAGGGGGCATGCACAACATCCAGCAGCACACGTTCGGCCTGGCACGATACACTTACATGCTGCTGTCAAGTCTTTGCCATGGCAACGGGAGACCAGTGGCTCACATATACACCGAAGGCCAGTTTGACAGTCCAATCACACAGGGCGCAATCCTGAACTTCAACCTAATGGATTCAAATGGACAGATAATTGGCTATTCACAGGTGCATCTAGAAAATAGGATTTACTACTATTTCACAAGAGTCTAATAATTGCATGTTTATGCACAGGAAATTAAATAATTGCAAATGGTCTGTCACTCATAGGTCGACAGAATGGCCAGTCTGTACAATATCCACGTGCGTACAGGTTGCTTCTGCAACACGTGGGCCTGTCAGTCCTTCCTTGGGATCACCAGTCAGCAGATGAAGAGGAACCTGCAGGTGAGAGATGAAAGACTAAGAAAATTGTCAAAGTCTGTTAAGGGCATGCGCAGGTAAAATAAAACGTCTCTCTCTGTCTCTTGCTCTCTCTTCAAGGCCGGCCACGTCTGCGGAGACAACATCGACCTAGTGGACGGCCAGCCGACCGGATCTGTTCGAGTGTCCTTCGGCTACATGTCAACGTTTGAAGACTGTCAAAAGTTCCTGAATTTTGTGGCAGAGTGCTTCGTAGAGAAACCAGTCACAGTAGACCAAGAGAGGCTACAGAAGTTAAAAAGAGCTGCTGCAGCATCAGAGGGCCCCAATGACTCTCCTTCAATCAAAACTACTAATGGAAAAGTATGTAAAGGAGATGAAAAGAAGCCGACAGAAGCATCACTGAAGGGATTTGGACTGAGAGACTCAAACAGCCATGGGGAGGCTTATACTCTGACCAACATGTTTATTTATCCCATCAAATCTTGTGGAGCGTATGAGGTTTGAGCCCCTTATCTTTCGTCTTTCTTTCCTGCCTTTTCCTCTTCTCTCTTTCTTTCACTCTACCTGTTTTGATTTGACCCTGATCTTCATGCAGGTCCATGACTGGCCGGTAGGCCCGCTGGGTTTACTGTATGACAGAGGCTGGATGGTGGTGAATGGAAACGGCGTTTGCCTGAGTCAGAAGAGAGAACCGCGTTTATGCCTCATTCGCCCACAAGTCCACATTCGCTCCAACAAATTGCTCCTGCAGGCATCAGGTCAGATAGTCAGTCAGTGGCTCACTGGGAAGAATTTTAAAACATATTATCTATCTATCTATCTATCTATCTATCTATCTATAAAAAAAATTAAAGGAACACTAAGAAAACATCAGATCTCAATGAGGGGAAAAAAAAAATCATGCTACACTGATATGGATTGGGTCATGTGTTAGCAATGAAAGGATGCCACGTCGTTTGAAAATGAAAATTATCAACCTGCAGAGCGCTGAATTCAAAGACGCCCCAAAAAATCAAAGTGAAAAAATGGTGCAGCAGGTTAGTCAGTTTTGCTGATTTCATTGCAGCAACTCAAAATGGTACTCAGTAGTTTGTGTGGCCCCCACGTGTTTGAATGCATGGCTGACAATGTTGGCGCTCCTAATGAGACGACAGATGGTGTCCTGGGGGATCTCCTCCAAGATCTGAACCAGGGCATCACTGAGCTCCTGGACAGTCTGAGGTGCAACCTGGTGGCATCAGATGGACTGAAACATGATGTTCCAGAGGTGTTCTATTGGATTTGGTCACACGAGCGTGGGGGCCAGTCAGTGGTATCAATTCCTTCATCCTCCTGCATACACCGACCACTTGAAGCCGGACATTATCGTGCACCAGGAGGAACTGAGGACCCACTGCGGCTCTCCAGACCTCCTTGCACAAAGGATCAGATACCAGTCCTGCTGATGGGACCTTCTACGGCCCTGTCCAGCTCTCCTAGAGTAACTCCCTGTCTCCTGGAATCTCCTCCATGCTCTTGAGACTGTGCTGGGAGACACAGCAAAACCTCTGGCAATGGCACGTATTGATGTGCATCCTGGAGTAGCTGGACTACCTGTCAACCTCTGCAGGGTCCAGGTATCTCCTCATGCTACCAGTAGTGACACTGACCCTAGCCAAATGCAAAACTAGTGAAAAATAATTAGAAAAGATGAGGAGGGAAAAATGTGAGTGGCCTCCACCTGTTCCCCCTCTAGTGCACCTGTTAATTTCATTAACACCAAAGCAGCTGAAACTGATTAACAACCCCCTCTGCTACTTAACTTACTTTATGACTTGATGCTGTACTCTGATTAACAAGTGTTCCTTTAATTGTTTTTTTTTTTTACCCAGTTATTCTGATTTTGTGCTGTAAAGTTCATAAACCTTTGTTTTTCTTCAATTGCCCTACAGGGATGGATACCATTTCTGTTCCCCTGGAAAACAACAATCAGTCGCACACAGGGGTGTGTCACACTAAAGTTTGTGGTGACAGGTGAGCCGGCAGTGTTTAAGACATCTGAAAAGCATGAGCTGCAGGAAATATTGTGACACATGTCATTTGTTCCCTGTTTTTCTTTCATGTCAACGCTTTCCCTACCTGCATTGTTCTTTATGCTGCCTCTCCTTTGTGGATGGCAGTGTAAGGCCTTCCTCTCCCAGCTTCTTATGAAATTCCTGCTGCTTACCATTTTTAGGGGAAAAACAAACAATGGAGCAGGAGATGATATTAATCTCCTCTGACAGATCCCCACATGACGAGTCACAAGCTTTAAAAAAAACCCATTCACCCAGTGATTCTCCGATTAGATGTCGCACCAAATAGTAAGCAGCATCAAAACTCTGTAGATTTCCCCCGGGGCTCTCCTGAATATAATCTTCCTCCTTCCCCAAGGGTGGAGACTGTCGACTGTGGGAACGAGGCTGCATCGTGGCTTTCAGACTTCCTTGGACAGCCATGCCGCCTGATAAAACAGAGGCCTGATTTCACCCGAGAAATGACGAAGAGGCCTAGTGGAGGTACCAATATAAGCATTTCACCTGTTTTGCCTTGCCTTTTTCTGTTTGCTCTGGGTTTATATGTGATACAGTACACAAGCAATGTGACCTTGCATTCGCTAATGCTGGCAACATCTTTTTCTGTGGCTCTGTTTCAGAGCATCAGACTGTAACCCGTGAAAATACTACGTATGGCAGTGATTCTCAACCCTGGATATCTATACCTCATTTAGTCTAGAATACTAAATATAATATAATTAAAAGCAAACATTCACACCTGATTCCCTTTTGCACTTAGGTGTGCGTGAAAACTATTAATAAGGGAGCAGAGAAGTTGAAAACATTAGATCAAAATTGTCCCGTTATGTTCTTTTCCACCTCTATATTTTCCTCTTGGGCTCTATTAGAGCAGCTTTGCATGATTCACAGTTCAAAATAATATTTATTTATGCTACACTGGGCTTTGGTGCAGCCATTCTGACACAAGCCATTTTAGCTCACTTCACTCACCCTTTTAGCCAGCTTTCTTCTGATTGGCTGCCCCATTGTTATCAGAAGGTTTGAACAGCAGGTAGGTGATATAATTAAAGTAATGGACAAAATAATGAATAAACTATGAAAAAAACACAGTCTAATTACGTTATTTGGAACATGCTGGTGTCAGTGGACTGGTACTTGAGTCAATCTAAAACATATAGAGGTATATATACATAGATAGAGAAAGGCAGGTTTAGTTGCAATGGCTAATATGAATTACATTGTGAAAGTGGACTTATCTGAGCATGGAGAGCCCAGGATTTTAATGGAAAGCCTAAGGCTAGGATTATGAGGAAATACTTTACACTTTTGCATGTATACAAGGGTCAGCTTGGGTCTGTGTGACGTAAACTTCATCATCAGAGAGTGAACCGGAGGCTCTGTGCGGACCTCAGAGTAACTCCCACTTTGTTATGAGCAAATGGACTCGTGCGTGCTGCCACTGCCCTGCCTTACGCTCCCTTGAGGACGTGTGCGCACAGCTGCAGACACCACAGTTGTTCTCATCGTGCTACTTTGAAATGCACTGAGAGTAGCCATGTGAAGTTGGTGCCCTTGTACTGTGGTGTTTTTTGAGCTTGTGTGAAACTACAACAAATTAGGACATCTCGGCCTCGCCTGTGCCAGTCTCAAAAATATCCTGGCTTTTTTTCCAACTTTATTTTCCTTTTGATTTTTCAGGACAGACCTGCTATGGTACAACTGTATGTCTGTATACCAGAACAGACATTTAAGTGGGGGGGGGGGGGGCATGAAATATGCAGTGTACAGTGTTTCTGGGTTGATCGGTTCTTTCTTCAGTCTCTTTTCCATTTTTCCCCATTTCTCTTCAGGCTGTCCTTCTTGAAGTCTTAGTTTGTGTGTTAGTTTTTCCATTTCTTATATATATCCTCAATATGTCTCAGAGTATTGGTCCTTTGTTGGTGGCTCCACCTTTATCCAGATCCATGTTATAGCTTTTTTTAAACTTGCTATCAATGAGAGGTTGATTAAATATATGTCTCTCTTTTCTATAACTCCTTCCTTAAGAAAGCATTTACCTTTTCTGGGGAGCCAAATATCTGTTTCATCAGCCACATATTATTTCCCAGAATGCATTTAGCCTTTGGCAACCCCAGAATATGTGTGTGTGTGTGTCCAGTGTTATGGACTCCACATTCTCTCCAGCATTTCTGTGTTCTCTTTAGCTGTTTACTTTTTAGCCTTGGTGTAATGAAAATATCGTTATCGAAAATATAGTTTTTCCAGGCAAACTCCCTCCAGGGTTCTCGAACTGGTGGTTGTGTGGTGAGCTATGCGCATTCGCCAATCTTCATCCCCTGATCTCATCCTCTAAATCCTTCTCCCATTTCTCCTTTACTTGCTAAATGTTTCTCGTTGGACTCGAATGCTTGATATAGTGATGAGATTATTCTAATGTTTTTGTTTTTGTAGGCTTTACTTATGATTTCAATAACTTCGCCGCCCTGGAGGGGTCCGTGTGGATTTCTTTCCTATAGTACTCTCTTGACTGTAGGTATCTATGGATATCATTGTTTTCCAGACCATACTTCACTTTCATAAACTCTCCAGGCCCTCTTCTGTTTCCAGTACACACCAGGCTGCAATATCTAATGCCGCCCAGTATTTGAATCTTTGATCATAATGTGATGGTATGAAGTTTATGTCATGAGCTATCCATTTTAGTCTTTTTACATCATCGTCTATTGTGTGTGTTTTTAACAATTTGTGCCACATGTTCAAGGTATGAACTGTTATTCACTTGTTCTTTTTAAGTTCTTTATATTTAGTTTTATCTCCAATTGTGGTTTGAATTGGGAGGTGTGTTTGTGTTCTCTTTCAATGTCTTTCCACTTTGCCATATAATCTGAACTACACCATCAATTCTATGGGTCTTAATGTCCTGGCTTTCAGTATATGCTATAGATTACACTGCAAAATGTTAAATTACTGACATCCTTCATTTCGCACTGTGCAATGGGCACACCTTTTTTATTTGTCTCCAAACCGAGCAGCAACATCGAGGGATGAAAAATGCTCATCCAAAAAGTGAGTCAGACCCTATAGACTCCAGAGTTAAAATGCCCAAATTCACACCAATTAAAAGCATGTTTACAGCCTGATACTAAAGGTTTATGGTCTAAGGCTAGAAATCGCCTTAATAGCAACGCTACAACTATACAACAACCATACAGTTCTAAAGTTGTGAGATATGCTGACACAGGGAGTCGATCTTTGTTTGCTAGGCCTCACCGACACTATTTTATGTCACTGAACTGGACCCGTCGATCATGCTTGTGGTGTTGGTGCCTTTATGGAGCATTTTCTGTCCAAAAAGTTTGTACTTCAGTTTCGGTGAATGACATTTCAGACTGGCATATACTAATGCATATAGTTTATGCAGCTTGCTAACTGAGCTTGCTAGCATTAGTAGATATCTTAGCACTCTGCCCTCTCATCTGAACATGTCACTACTGCCATGTGCAGAGTCTGGAAACCAGTGGCTGATATGACACTGGCTATATCCATCTTTTATATACAGTCTATGGTCCAGTTCAATGTGAAATACCACCACTGATGATGTCATCCAGGATATTAATCTCAGGTCCATTCTGTGCAGAAACTTGATGCAACTTCATTCCCAGCCTGAGTAAATTTCCTCATGTCAAGTAAAGTTTTAGTCAAATCTTTAATATTTGTAACTGTGTCAGACCTTAACTGGCAACGTCACAAATAAATAAGCAGGACAGCAAGTTTGCATTCAGAGAAACTCTTGTTTCTGTATAGTGTATGTACGTGTTTCATTTACTAGACAATTTCTATCATAATACTTCATCTATAATAATTTCCTTTTGTTTTTAAATGTATTAATATTTTTTGTGGCTGCTCTTTCTCAGCTACAGTTTCTGCAGCTGTCACTGAATGGTAGATTTTTTGATTTTTAAGAACATTTCAAGGACACAGAGTTTTTATCCATATAAACCAGCACTAATTCTTTTGTGTGGAATTGTGACTGCACATTTTGATCCGTATCAAGATTTTACTTACATTTTCCACCCTCTGCATTTCAGTAAATCCTCAGTCATCAAACTTTTTTTAACGATTGTGTAAATCAAAATGTTTTCCTCAAGTCACCGTGGT
This sequence comes from Cichlasoma orientale, assembly GCA_034780415.1. Classification (NCBI taxonomy): domain Eukaryota; kingdom Metazoa; phylum Chordata; class Actinopteri; order Cichliformes; family Cichlidae; genus Cichlasoma; species Cichlasoma orientale. Next base: position 680,509 of record JAVDPK010001702.1, on the reverse strand, counting down.
AATATGAAGTTGTTCCCTTCTAGCTGCCACCTCCACATCGCTCTCCCTGGTAAATGAAGCTCAGTATCTGATGATCAACTGTGCCAGTGTGGAGCTCATTCAGAACCTAATGAGCAGCAGGTTTGAACACATGGCATGTTATTCAAAATACACATGGCTCCAGTCAAATATTCAGGATGCGTTGATGTCTGTACATTTGCATCACAGTGGGTCATTTACACAGCACGGCGAGCTAACGTGCAATTTCCACATTTCCTTTCTCAGGCAGGACGATTCTGGGGGCGATCAGCTCCTCGACACACAGAGTGTCATTAGTCGCTTCCGGGCCAATTTAGTCATCGCTGGTGTAGAACCGTTTGAGGAGGATAATTGGTCACACTTGATTATTGGCAGTACTCGATTCATGGTGAGCTGACACTTTGAAGTAAATGATGAAATCTTCAACTGCAGATTTGTCCAAAATGAATGTGCTCCCTCTGTGATTAACCTAAAGGTTGCAGGACATTGTGGAAGATGTCATATGGTTGGAATAGACCAAGATACAGGAACCAAAACAAAAGAGCCGCTAATGTCTCTGTCTGCTTACCGCAGCGGGAAGGTCAGTCTGAAGCAATTGCTGCACTGTCATGTAGATGCTTTATGTGTATGTGTGTGTGTGTGTATGTTTGTGTGTGCTCAAACTTTTTTTCTTTTAGGTGACCTTTGGTGTTTACCTGACCCATCAGCTAACAGAGGTCTCCACTGCAGCCAGTGTCCTCTCTGTCGGTTCCCTCATACAGCCCGATCCAAACTGTTCTTAAAGCAGTCATCTGCAGCATCCTCTTAATTTATTTGGGCGACATGTCTGGTCCTAAGAGGCCATTTCTCCACTGCTCATCCTAAATATCACCTGTCAAACACTGACAGAGTTACTGCAGATGCTGCTCTTTTCTTTGTGTAACCTGAGTGGTCCTCTCAAGTGTCCTTTCCATGCCACATCATTCAGACTTTTAGGTTGTTGTAATGGGAAATGCATGACATTTTGGGATTTTCATTTTTTAATGTAAAGATGAAATAAAAAAACACACTGTTGTCACAACTAAGTTTATTGAGTGAATACAATGCAAAGGGCTTTTTTTCCAATGGAAATGTGCACAATTACAAACCCAATTCCAGAAAAGTTGAGATGCTGTGTAAAACCAAACCCCCCCAACCCCCCCCCCCCCAAAAAAAACCCAGAATGCAATCACCACCACTTTAAACCAACTTTGTTCTCAATAACCCTTGCAGACAAATGAAAAGAAAGTGGACTGTGCCCACAGCAGAGCTGTGTGCTTGACCATATTAATGAAGCCAAAAGTAGGAAAAACTGACTGAAAAGGAATGTTTTGATCCCTCTGAAGCCTCAGCTTTTGGCTCATAGAGATAACTTCAGCATACACCCACCTCAATATTTGAAACTTTGGCCGTGTGTAATTATGAGCGTCCACCAGTCTTAACAGTTTTACTTTTAAACAACTGCCTTTAAATCATGGAGTGTCTTCATCTCGGCATCGGCTTTCACTAAAGCAGCAACTGCAGCCTCCCTGATGCTCTTCAGAGATGTGTTGTCTCGTGACAATACAGAGAACTACTTGGAAGCAGTGCAGTAATAGCAGCCCGTGTCTTGATGTGGTTCAGTTCAGCTGTATTTATATAGTGCCAATCAACAACAACTATCATCGTAAGACCAAGGTTTAACCAGAGAGCACTCCAACAATGCAGAGAGAAATGTGACTCAGTGCTGGTTGTGTTTCAGCATCCTTTACCTTGGCCAGGCCTCTCAGTACTGAGGCAGATCACAGTGGACGCTGGAGGTGAAGAGGTTTGTGGCAGATTCACATTTATAGATTGATTTATTTTAAGTCTATTTCAGTTCTGTTGAATGCTCACCTTTACTTGACCATCGTAACAAACGGCTGGTTGTCAGGGGGTCATACTCGGTAGTATACTATTTCAAGTGTGTAAGGTTGCATGTGTTTGAGAGACATTTTTTTGACTGTCACTTTTTCCTTTTCTTTTCGGGGATTGCCCAAGGTAATGCTGCACCTTAATGTAAGGTGTCGATCACTTTAGGCTTCATTACATCTAGTCTCCCTCATTATCATTATCATTTATGTCATGTGTAGCTGGAAAACGGGCATATAGAAATAATGATAAAGTCAGAATGTGCCAATGATTGTGCGTGCAGTGTAGTTTCAATGTGCCACTGTTATCTGATCCAGAACATGTCAAGTTTGATGTATTGATCCCAGGTCATATTAACCTTCCAGACAGTTCTTCCTCTGTTTAGTCCCATGGAGCTTTTTATTGCCATTTGTTCCAAACACACCACTGATGTGACTGCTGCCAGAAATCTAAAACATATTTCTCTTTGTAGTATAAAAATTTCCCAGACTCTCAGTGTCCAGTACATGCTCCCAAGGTGCCTCTGGCATTTTTGGTGTGCATATTATTATTAATTTTTTTTACATTTTATTAATCACTTTTAAGGCATTTTCAATGGTATTTATTTAAAAAAAATGTTATAAAAGTAAAGCTTAATTGATTGATAAGATTTCAAGCCAGTATTAATTTCATGTATTTAGGACAGGATGTATGTCTTTCTTGAGAGACAGTAAGGTTAGATATCTTGGATATCAAATATATAAGGTAAGATATCTTTTTACAGTTAAATTCGCATTGATATTTAAGGACAAAAAACCCCCCTAATACCTAAACAATAATTGAATGATGAGCTGATCTCAGCATGGTGTTTAGTCTGTCCTTTAATAATTTGAGGAAACAGGACAATCGGAGGACAAAAGAAGGCCTAAAAAAACTGAAGCAGATGAACACTACCTGAAAGTCATGTACAGGAAACAGGAAAAACTCTAGCCAAGACACAGGACCTGAGAGATGCATCTGGCCCTTCAACTGATCCATCTACTGTTCACTGACGCCTCATCAGAAATGGTCTCAGTGGAAGGGTGGCTGTCAAGAAGCGACTCTTAAAGAAGAGAAACAGGGAGAAAAGGCTGAAGTATGTCAAATCACACAAAAACTGAACTGAAAATTTGTGGAATATAGCTTATGAAGTGATGAATCTAAATTGGAAATTATTAGTTCAAATAGTCAACAATATGTGAGGAGGTTAGGAAAGAGGTACTACAGTGAATATTTACAGCCCCAAGTCTCTATCATGACTTGGGGCTGCATGTCAGCCAGTGGTGTTGGGCAACTTGTTGATGGAATTATGAACACAGAAAAATACCATCAGATTCTGATCCATGCATCCTCTGTGTTAGCCCTGCGAGTGGCTGGCGACTTATCCAGGTTGTACCCTGCCTCTCGCCCTATTGGATAAGCGGAAGAAAATGGATGGATTTAATTGCAATGTGAAGAAAATGCCATAAACACTGCCGTGCTTAAGGTGGCGTCAAATGTATTGTGCTTCTTAATTAACTACAAACTGGTAATTAACCAGTATCGACTGTAAACAATGCACCTCTGTCACGTTATGTTCGCCGATTTTTGCCACATCCAATATGGCGGCGACGTTGACGTACGCGCTCAATGCGGCGTCTACGTATACCACAGATACTCCCGGAGGACTTTAAACTTTGGTCAAACCTCGTCAACGCCCCAGAGAAACCATAAAACTGGTCCTCCGTTTATATTCGTCAAGTCTATTTTTGTTCAATATTACTGACATTAAATGATGAAGAAAAGGGCCGGTAAACAGAATGAACCATCATCCGACTCCAACAGAGTTCAGCGGACTTCCAAATCCCAGAAGAAGAAGGAGGGAGCCCGGTCACCACAGTGAGTTACTGTAGCTAGCAAGCCCAGCTACATTAGCCTAACCTAAATTTTTCAATGCAGTTCATCATTGCGTTTGTAATAAGTTTGTAAGCGTGTTACATGAGTGTCATTTTATTACATGACATGATAACGTTTCCGGTGAAGCAGACTTCTGCTTCTGATTGAGTTTATAGGTCATTAGATAGATTGATTAGTTGACACTGAAGTATCCAGCTGTGTCTGCTGTGGAGGCTCAGTACCTTGATAAAGCACACGACTTTATCAAAGATAATGGTATTAGAAACTCATGGAGGACATTGCTCTAAACATCTAAAAATGTGCTGTGCAGAAGGTTTAAATGATAACTTAAAATAGAAAAACACAATAACTTGTAGGAAAAAAAACTAAGTGGAAGAATACAAGTGGGAAAGGCTCTTGAATACATAGACATGTTCCCAAAGTCCCCATTAAGGAATTCCTGGGAGTGTTGTTACATTTTTAAATTTGTGTCTGGGACTGGAAATATCTTGGAAAATTGGAAATCTCTGTAACTTATTAAAGCAGAGTGGCTACCCAGTAAAAGAAGCTTGCATTGTGTAACACTGCAGACATTCCTTTGTTGAACATTGATAAACACTTTCTAAGAAAAGATTTGAATAATAAATTCAAGGAGTTAACTTTGGACAGTGAATGGTTGTGGAACAGGTGAACTCCTATATGTTTCCCTGGAGCAGTGCAGAGAGATCAGTCTTTGACTAAAAGGGCTCTTCTGGCTGATTAAAGTGTTAATGGAAGGGGTGGGATGTATTGTCCATTAATTGGCAATAGTCTGAATAGCATCCTTTTTTCTGCTGTTGCCTCCAGGGAGTCCAGACTGGCTCCAATGACAGCCTGCCGTCTTGATTAGATCGTTCAGTTCTTCTCTCCCATATTAATGTTTCTATATTAATGCTGTACCCACAGACTGATAGGACATGTGGAGAGCTGCATGGCACACGCTTGTGGGAATAAGTGTGCATTTCCATGTACATCTGCTCAACCTGGTCCAGTCCTTTCAGCGAGTTTCTGAGGGAGATTTTAGGGGGAATTTGTTTCTCAGATCTTGCCTATAGAATAGAGCTGCAGGTGGTTTCATTTTGCACCACTCAACAAAGTCATTCACCACACCCCCATCCTCCTCTCCCCTCACTTGATGCTTCTCACATTTGCTGAGTCATTCAAACTGTCTGCAGGGATGCAGCTGAATTTAGATGTCATGAAGAGGAGACGTGGGAGCCAAACTTTTTAGTGTTGCTGTAGTGTTGATTCCGTGTTTGAACACAGATTGGAAAGTTAGGGTGGGCGGCATAAAGTCATCAGAAGTTTATAATAATTTTTAGAAAACAGTCACTGGTGGTGCAAAGAGGAACAGCCTAGTCCGCTGAAATTGTACGCCTCCAGACTGTTTTATACCTTTTATAAATGCTTTCATGTTTTTCTGACTGATACAAACAATGACTCATGTTAGTGGAGATTTTGCACCCCCTGACACACATGCCGGCCTTTTTCCCACTCTGTTTGTGCACAGTGATCAGATTCAGGTGAACATGCTGAAAACCTGGGTGTGCCTTTTTTTTTTCTTTCCCACACAGAAAATGGATCAAGAATCAATAAGGGAATAGTTGAAGAACCAGGCCAATAAACAGAATTTGGCAATCAATAAAATCTTATCAATATCCATCCTTAGTCTGCAGTCACATTGTTTTTATCTCTTTCTTTCTTTGTCTGTTTATAGGTCCCGAGGGTGGCTAAAAAAAGGCTTATTGGCCCTCTTTGTTATCTTGGTTGTGGTGCCTGTCTCGGTGAAAATGCTCCCAGAATTAATCCAGCACCTTGTTTACACACACAGAAGTATGTGAAAATCCAGTTTGCCGCTTGAAAATACTGTAAATCCTTAGCTTGCTACTCAAAAAAACAAAACAAAAAAGAAAAAAAAAACACCACCTCTCTTTTATTCCTGTTTGCAGTCAGGGTGCCATTCTTTGTTGACCTGAGCCGACCTGCTGATTTCTCCCTTAATCACACCATCAACATGTACTTAACATCAGAGGGAGGGATTTCCCTTGGTGTATGGTGAGCGTAAGCCAAGATAAACTTTGTTTTTTTCCTCTTCTAGCATAGCTTTTAAGAGCCTAAGACTAAAGGACAATACTTGTTTTTTTAATAATCCAGTTGTCGGTTGTATTTCTAAGTGGTGCATTGTTTTGAACCGTCAAAGGCACACTGTCCCTGAAAGTCGGTGGAAGGAGGCACAGGGGAAAGACTTGGCATGGTACCAAAACACTTTAAGCGATGGAAGTCCAGTTTTCATATATCTTCATGGAAACACAGGCACAAGGTATTATAAATAATGCATTTGTGTTACAGCTGCAGATACAAAGAGTAAAGGTTCCACACTTTGGAAAAACACCAGTTTGTTGACACTGTGTTTTAATGACTCCAACAGGGCAGCTCCTCATCGGGTGGGAGTTGCAAAAGTGAGTGATAACCAACACAAGCATATTAATCTTTTTGAAGGTCTGATCTGAATGTGTTTGTGGTCATTGTGATGACAAATAAGTGTTATGTGTCAACAGATATTGAGTGCTCTTGGTTACCATGTGCTGGTGCCAGACTACAGAGGTTGGTACAAATTAAGATTTATGACTCTTATTTAAACGTATTTTCCATTTGAGTGCTTTTTTTTTTGCCTCAATATTGATTGTAAAGCACAAACTTTTCACATTGATTTAATATCATTTGCAGACATATAATCACTGCAAACTAAGTTTGTTGTGCTTGATGAGTTGTTTGTTGTAAGGCAGTCAAAAGAGATCAGTTCAGCTTCAGGTCAGTGTCTGATGAGGGTTTTCCTCTGAGTGACTGCCACCTTGTGGCCGCTTTGCTCTCAAGATCAGCTTTCTGATGTGGCCGTGAATAGCAATCGATGTGACAAACTATGGCAGGTTTTGGAGACTCCACCGGAGAGCCGACTGAAGCCGGTCTGACCACTGATGCCCTCTACATGTACAACTGGGTCAAGGAACGCAGCGGAAGCAGCCTGGTCGTCATCTGGGGACACTCTCTTGGCACTGGGTCAGTAAGGGACACTTACATACCCCCAAAATGCTTGGAATATTTGTCACATTCTCCTCCGTTTAAAATATTGAAGTAATAATCTGCAAAATTCAAGGGCTGTCAGCCAATATTCTAAATGTGATTATCAAATAGAATAGAAAACAATTGTGCCATGCGACTGTAAAAATTAGTATTCACTTGTGGAAAAAAGCCCCCCTAACGGGCTCCAAAACTGCAAAGAATGCAAAGTTGGATTTCTGCTAGAAGACCTGTTAGACACAGCTGCATGCAGTTCTTTTTGCTTCAGACTTCAGATAAGCCGCTGCTGCTTGTGCAAAGAGAGCGACAGACTGGTGAATTATTTAGCATATCGGAATTAGGAGACATCAACTGAACAACTTTGCCTGGTTGGTTTTTTTGTTTTGTTTTGTTTTTTTAAACTTTTTTCAACCTTTTTTAGTTCTACCAACTCTTCCAGGCTGTTTTTATATGTAAAAATGGTGAACAGGAGGTTAATGACACGAATTAGCAAAGTTACCAGTTGTTGAAGAAACCATCTTAAAAAAGACATAATTTCCCGGTGCTTACGTCTGGCAGGAGGGTAATTTAAGCCTGGAATAATTCATCCACAACTGTGTGGTAATGATGGCAGCTTGGCACCGGAAACATCCCCGTTTGGAAGTACTTCAGATTTTTGTCACTAGGCAGCAAAATTATGGAACCTTACCTGTATTGACTGAATAGAAGCTGAATAAGCTTAATGAATAGGCAAGTGATAAACGCTTCGTGCTCTGCAGATCCCTCATGAATTGAATATTTCCCATTTCATAACGAGGAACAGATTATTGTTGTTCAGTGCTTAATGTATATTTTTATATGTTAACCTAATTATTTTTGCTTATTTTGTAATGTATAGGTGTGGAAATTTATGTAGCTGTGCATTTAGCCCTGTCTTCTTGTATTGGATTGCCCTTGTGTGGAAGTAATGCAGAAAATAAGATACGCCAAACCAGTGTGGGTTTTTGTTTGTTTGTGTGTTTGTTTGTTTTGAACAAATAATCAAAGAGGATTTGGTTGAAATTAGTTGACAGCTGTAACAAACTTGGGAGCATCAGGCTAAGTTGAGAAGGTAGCGTAGTAGATAAACTGAAGATGTTATTCTGTATTTCTGTGCAGAGTGACCACTAACACTGCAGTCAAACTCCTGGAGCAGGGTAGGTTTTGCTACCTAATGAATCAGGCAAATGGAGATAAAAGCACATGAGCTCAACATGGTGACCGTTTCCTGTTCTTTTCAGGGGTGGTGTTTGATGGCGTGATCCTCGAGGGCGCATTCAATACTGATCGACAGCAACTTGGTCAATTTAATCCTTTTGCTTGGGTACACTGGTCTAACCTGCCACTTTTAATAAAAAAAAATACTTTTGCTGTATTTATTTCATGTGGCTGCTCCTGCATCACACCTAACTTTGCAATGATGTCTTTCTTTGTATTTGAAGTATTACTGGAAATTTCCAGGCGCTGGTTACTTATACCGAGCACCATGGGAGGATAATAAGTTTGTCTTTCCTACTGAAGAAAAGTAAGTTGGTTATGTACATCCAATAGTCAAATATTAATAGATGCATAATACATTAATAAGCTAAATATATTGTTATTACTAGCAGAATGCAGTGATTTGATATCGCTTTGTTATTCTGCAGTTTGAAGAAAATGAGAAGCCCCATACTTTTACTTCATTCCGAGGACGATCACCTGGTTCCCATTGAGATTGCTCAGCAGGTATCACTGCCACAGACAGCTGCTTGTCATTTAAAGTAAACTGAGTCAGTGTTTTCATTAGGGCTGTACGTAATTAAGTGTCTCTTCTAGGAACATTTTTGTTTTAGGTAAACTCAACTTCCTTTGCTTTACTCCCCCAGACGTACGAGGTGGCTGCACGTGCCCAGAATGCAGAGAGAGTCAAGCTGGTGACATTTGAAGGGTCTCTGGGATATCTGCACAACGGCTTATACAGAGACCCCCGTCTGCCTGACATCATAAAGTGAGAAAACATCACACTGATGGTGCTCACAGTGATTATACTAAATCTGTTGAATTTTAACAACATGTGTACTGTATTCCCTCATGTCTGTTCTACAGGAGCTTCGTGCTGTCTTTGTAATGTTGGCAAGACGACTGAAACAGAAAGACACGGAGAACACTGATCTGATGAGTTGCCATGCATAGTTTGCAAAAAAAAAAAAGTGATTTACTTGAAATATCTTTTATGAATTCTGAACACTGTGAATTAAATGAGTTTAATGTTTTTTTTTTTATGAATTGAAGGAATTTTTGAAGCTTTTATAAAATTGTGTTTCTAAATGAGCTGCAGCTTTAAGATTGATGATTTTTATGATTATTAATAGGAACTGGAAATGTATCTAGAGTGAGACACGAGCACAGTAGATACCCACTACTGTTGTCTGCTGCTTGTGTTCATTCTCTTCTTAATGCTAGATAATCAGTCAGTTAATCCGAGCTTTCGGATATTTAGGTGACATTTCATGATAATTCAAGGAAAACAGTGAAAACATGTCTGTTGTTTATTCGGTATTCTTTGTCATCCCAAGTGTGGTTTTTAAAAAAGCAAGCCAGGAATTCTGAGCTACATCATCTAAACCACAGAATATGTAGAGCATACAGATGAGTTTAGAGAATTTCATTTTCATGTTTGCGTTGTTAAAAATAGCTATAATATGGGCCCTCTAAAGACTCCTATAGCTACAACAGATACGGCACATTACCAGCATTTTAAGGTTTCGTTTTTTAAAATGATGTGTTAAAAAAACAACATAATTCAAATGATTTCTCTCACTGTAAAGAAATATTGTATTCATACTTGCATTCATTAAAGCTATGTTGACTGACTGTGAACCAAGCGCTCTCTGTAAATTATGATGTCGCCTGCTGTGCACTGTTTCACCCAAGTAAAGGTCAGTGAAGAAGAAACTGTAACTTTCAGTTAAAGTTTGCAATGATAATTGTACACATTTATGTAGAATATTCTAATGTGAGTACTAATTTTCATTTTCAAATGTCAGAATCTAACTTAATATACACAATAAATTATGTAAAAGTGCATGCATGTAAATAGTCAAGGAAGACAAGTATCTCTGAAACTACAGTGCTGGCTTTAAAGATAAATATAATCAAGATTGCATCAGATATTTTTAAGTTAAACACATAACCTCTGGTTTAACTTGTCAGCATTACCCTAAGAATAACATGAAACTGCAGTGTCAACGGGTAAGGGCGCTTAGAGGTTGCTGAGTTTACTTGAATTTGCACATTTCCGTGGCTCCGTCTGACAAGTTGCTCAGATAGCTTTGGGCCCATTAAGAGGCCTCATCAGAAAGTGAATAGACTTGTTGTGCTGGGCGATCATGTTTCATGCACCAGCTCTGTCAAAGGTGAAGCTCCAGTCTTTGCAGTCGGATGACGTGGCCGAAGGTTGCGGGCGATGCGCTGACAGTTTCTATACTCACCATTGTATGCATCGATTTCTACGCTGACTGGAGTTTACAAGCCACGTGACTCATTCCAGCCAATCTAACGTGCGCGCGAGGAACGCTCGTGAAGCTCTTACGCCATATGCGTACGAGAGCATCCCTAAAAATTGCCTCTGTCATACAACCAGGAAGAAGGTGGGATAGCCGTGCAAAGCTAATATCCCCAGTCTTTCTGCACACTTTTTTTCCTGAAAATAATGGGATCTTCCAGGTGGAGGGTGACAGCGGCGCTGGTTCTCGCAGTTGTGGGTTCTTTATTACCTGTCGACGCAGACGAACATGACCACACGGTGAGACACCGTTTTAGGAGGCCGACTGAAAAGGGGGAGCCTTGAAAATAATGGACGTTTGTGCTCTGTGCAACGTGCTAACTGTTAGCTAACGACTAGCTACACCCCACAAAACAAAATTACGGACGTGACAGGGTTCATGGCTCGGTCTGTGTGGGTTATATACCGATACTAGACTAGCTATCAAACAGATAGGCATTCAGTTAGCTGGGTAAGTTGTCGGCCTAAGTGCTTATGGCTAACGTTTGCCTGCTAGCTTGTTAGCACGTCTTCCAAAGATTTCCTTGAGGACCGGCGGAAGCTGTACTCAAGTTAATGGCTAGCTGTGTAGCTAACGTTAGTTGGTTAGTTAGTTAAGCAAAAGTGAGGCGGCTTTATAATGGTGTCGTACGTTTACCCTCACAAACACAATTTATCAAAACCATTTAGTCCTAGCACCGGTTAAACGCCTGGGCCTTTGTGATACTTCTGTTCTCAGTTGTCAGACCCAGCCGCCTTAATTACACCTGGCTAACAGGATAATAATGTGCATTACATTGTCTTAATGGTACTTTGGGAGCTAATGTGGGAAAGCTGTAAAGTGAAAAAGGCGGATGTTGCATTGAAAGGAACTTCCTTGTCAGTAAGTACACAGGTAACGTACAACAGTGCCACACACATGCCCTGATAACGGTGTGAAAAGCGTCTTATATTTTCATTTGTTTGCATGAATTTTAATGTGATAGTGATTCGTTTGCCAGTGGAAATTACAAGTCCCCTTTCTTTATGCCAAAAGTTGCAGTTGCGGTTTTAAAAGTTGTTGGCAACTCAGAGAACTTTTTTTTTTTAGTAGGATGTCAGTAGGACCTGCAGGATTCATAGAACTGGTGTAGCATTTCTGACTTTGACAGTAAGAGTGTCTCTGTTTTCCTTTTGCAGTACACAGATAAAGAGGAGGTAGTTTTATGGATGAACACAGTAGGGCCTTACCACAACCGACAGGAGACATACAAGTATTTCTCTTTGCCCTTCTGTGCGGGCTCCAAGAAGACCATCAGTCATTACCATGAAACGCTTGGAGAGGCTCTGCAGGGAGTGGAGCTTGAATTCAGCGGCTTAGACATAAAGTTCAAAGGTAATCACAGTGACTTTCACCTGCTCAGCAGATATGAAGCAGCAAAAGCATTATTGTAAAAAGCAAAAAGTCCCTTGCCTCTGGATGTGTGGCTCTATTTCTGCCACGTCATTTCTTACATGTAATAAAAATGTGATCTTTATCTCTGTAGAGGAAGTCATGCAGACAACATACTGTGATATCGACTTGGACAAAGCCAAACGGGATGCTTTTGTCTATGCCATAAAGAATCACTACTGGTACCAAATGTACATAGATGACCTGCCCATCTGGGGTAAGTGATTACCACTTTTTTATTAAGACATTTATTTGTATATAGTGGTGTCTTTTATTTTGTTCAACTTCAGAGGTATTTTCTTATTACTAGGGCTATACTTAGTAATAGGTACAATACAATCTGCTGAACATTGGTATTGGCTGACATTCATCTTGTTGACTGCCATCAGCCTGTAGGCACATAAGATTAGTGTGAGTCCTCATCAGACTGTAGTTTTTCTATTGCACAGCTTATTTTGCATTGTATGATGTTAAGAAACCACTATGAGCTGATAAGTTAAACTCTTATTTAGCACTCCTAATTATATTTTGATAAACTTGAGTTTTAGAATAATTTTATGATGTTATTCTGATTGGAAATGTGACATCAGTTTGACATTAAAAAAAAAAAAAAGATACTGGACTTACTGTTAGGGCTGTCCAGAATCCTATTTTTGGGTTTTGGTAGCAATCAGCAGTGGATAATGAAAGCTTCCTCAGTGAGCTCTTTAACACACATCTTAAAGATAACAGCTGTGCTGTGTTTTCATCTGTATTTGCATGTAAAATGATCACTCGGAGAGAAAGTTGGAAGCAATAAAAGGTTGAACTTTTCTCTCAAACTGTGCCCTGCTGCTGTCTGTCTCTCTTTGAAGCCTCATTGCTCGCTCACCCATTCAACATGCCAGAGAGAGTCAGAGTGCTGTTCTTGTGCCAGGCAGGCAAGACATTGTTAGGATATGTAGGATACTGTCCATAGATGTTTTGCTTGCCTTTGTTAAAGAAGATGAAAAGAAGCTTAATATAGTAGGGATAGAGTTGTCAGATTGGCAACAAAAAGGGGGAACTCAAGCTTGATCAGAGGAATGTCAGATGGACAGCTGATGATTTATATTTCCAATTTAGAAAAAAAAATCTCAGACTCAATAACTGAATAACAATCTAATTAATTTCCAAATAGTTGAATATTTTGATACAGAGCCTGTAAGTACTCCCCTCCAACTCCCAGTATTTACACATGTGGAAAAGAGCTCTTCACATAAACCTTGAAGTGCTCCATAAGAAGGATATTAATCACTTACTGTCATTGCTGACTCAAGACTGTCACTCTAACAAGCTGTCGGTTTAATCGCTCAAATATGATCGAATAGTGTGTACAGTGGTGCCACTCCTACTTTGTGTAAACAGACTGTAAGCCGATGGTGAAAGAAGCTGGTATTTACTCAAACATTTCTGAGTTACGTGCTGGATAATTAGGAGTGTCTTGAATATATTTAACTACAAATCTAATGTCCGGGTTGCTATTGTGTGGGAACTGAACCGGTGTGCCTTTCTTGTATGAAATTAGATATTTAGTTGGAGTTATTTACAGAAAACTTGGAGCTCGGTAACTGCAGACCTGTAATTCATCACTTTTGAACTTGCACACGTGTAGCACCCCTTAATAAAGTTGTGCTGTCTTGATTGAGCTGCGTAATATTGTGTATGCTAGAACAAAAATGGCTTCGTACATTAATTTGTGATGTAGAATGTGCAATGATTTTTCAAGTATTAAATCTAAAAAATAATTATAGCTAAAATGCATGTAGCCTCAGCATCAGATTTTTATGTTGCCATTAGTCACTTAGCGGAGTAACTGGCTGCTGATTGATAGTTCTTGTTTTGCATCAAACATATTTGTTCAGGGATAAATTTCACAAAAACTGAAGCCTGACGGTAACAGATGAGTACAGTTTATGGTGTTACAAAGTTATCAAATTGTGCAGGAAGTTGCCTTTATTAGCATTTACACCCTGATTTTTAATGTATATTAAAGGTTTTCTAGGTTTATTTTCACCTGTCCATTTGACCACTGCTGAAAGAGATCGTGAGTTCAGTGCATGCCTTTGTTCGTTTTTTTTTTTTTTTTTTTTTTTTTTTTTTAAGGTATTGTTGGTGAGGCAGATGAAAATGGAGAAGAGCATTACCTGTGGACGTACAAGAAACTAGAGATCGGCTTCAATGGCAATAGAATCGTTGACGTAAATCTGACCAGCGAAGGCAAAGTCAGACTTGTGCCAAACACAAGAATCGCAATGTCCTATTCTGTGAGTACTGAATGGTCTTTTTTTTTTTTTTTTAAATGTGTATGCATTTGTAGTTGATCATATAAATGCAATAATATAATATAAACGTAGTTGATTATATAAATGCAAATGAACCTCTCCTGCTCAGGTGAAATGGAAGAAGTCAGATGTAAAGTTTGAAGACCGATTCGACAAATACCTTGATCCATCCTTCTTCCAGCACAGAGTGAGTGAAATAGTTTTTGTGGTTTTTCACGTGCTTCCTCATGCCAGCAGGGACACCACTGGCTTGTTGTAACAGCACAACTCTGTGTGATATTTCAGCAGATGCAAGTTGAGCTTTGCACGAGATCCTATGTAAATGACCAAGCTGCTAACTGTATTTGTGGGACTTAAATAAAACATGTTGAGGAAAATCGAACTGAAAATTTTTCTTTATCCTGTTTTTAGATTCACTGGTTCTCCATCTTCAATTCCTTCATGATGGTCATTTTCTTGGTGGGTCTGGTGTCTATGATTCTTATGAGAACACTAAGAAAGGACTATGCCAGATACAGCAAAGAGGAGGAAATGGATGACATGGTAAATTTGGATGTAGTTCAATGCTTTTTGCTTAATTGTAACTGAGATCTGTTGTTGGGTTTATTTTCCATCATGCTTTTGTCTGAGTCTGTCTTCTGTTGCTATGTACCAAAAGGACAGAGACCTGGGAGACGAATACGGGTGGAAGCAGGTACATGGAGATGTGTTTAGGCCGTCAAGCCATCCACTCATATTCTCTTCACTTATCGGCTCCGGCTGCCAGATTTTCTCGGTCTCCCTCATCGTTATCATCGTCGCTATGGTTGAGGATCTGTACACAGAGTGAGTAATTGGCTTCAGAATGTTTTGTTGTGAGATAGCAGGACTGTTCTTGATCTAGTTTTAGTTGGTATACTGAGTTCCATCTAATGGATCCCTTATCACGGGCTTTTGTCATTTCTGCCCAAGAGCAGTGTTTAAATCATTCAGCTAAAATTCACATAAATAAACTAAAGTAATTTAGTTTCTCAGTCAGAAAAGGCTGTCTGACAGCACGGTAAAGCAGTGAAAATATTCTAAATAATCCTAAAAAGTCCTTTCGTGCAGTCTTGGCTCCTGTAGAAGTGAAGACCGAGTTAATGGCTTTTATTTTTGATCCCCAGAACAATGGTAAAATCCTGTTCTGGTATGTCTAGTGACTAATGTGGCTAAGGTTACCTTTGAATGTAAGCCTAGAGCTTTCACAGACTAGAGCTCTATCAAAATGCTAATACTCAGGGACAGTTAGAAATTTCAGAGACTTTTAAGATCGATGACTGAAGCCAATAAACAAGAATTTGGTGTGGGTTATTGTGCTTTTGTGTCACATTTTGTGCTTCACTGCACAGAATGGGTATGAAATTGGACTTAAATGTGTTAAGCTGTTTTCACATGCAAGCCTTTTTTTTCACTGCAGAAATCCTTCTTTTATACTTTAATGTGTGACAAAATCCCCATACACATAACTGAAAAACATGCTGTGATTTTGATAACATGTAAAATGATCACTCAGAGAAAGTTAGAAGCAGCATTGGTGCTGTGCTATCAGCTGAATGTGATGTGCTGTGCTGCTCCCACTGACTTCATGTGGTGTGGGCAGCAGCAGCTCAGTCGCTTTTAAAGCTACAGACTCTGAAACAGGAATTGTAGAAAAACCTGAAGCTGAAAGTTGAAAGACGTGTTTGGGAATTTGCATTACATTGTTTAAGAAAAAAAAAAGTGGTACCTTTTAATTTAGAGTATTTTGCTCCCTCACATTAGCTTAGTCTGTCATGCTTAACATGAACACAATGATCAAAACAGTCATATCAAAGGGTTATGTTCAATCAAACTTCCTTTTGAAATGCTTTGCTTTGAACAAAGAATTAGCTGCCGGTGTAAGAAAACACTAGAAAAATTAAATGCTAGTTCCAAGGGGAGCGGTCTTCACTTAAGTCATTTATTTTTGTTTTCTGTAGGAGAGGATCCATGCTGAGCACAGCCATTTTTGTGTATGCTGCAACCTCTCCTGTCAATGGCTACTTCGGAGGAAGTTTGTATGCAAAACAAGGAGGTAATAGAGTCAATTTTCTTTCGCGCATACAATGTATGATATGCCTTTCACCAATTCAGTTTGTCATGTTTTGCTTTCTGATTTTTTTTGTTTGAATAATGCAGGCAGGAGATGGATTAAACAAATGTTCATCGGGGCCTTTTTGATCCCAGCCAAGGTGTGCGGGACTGCCTTCTTCATCAACTTCATCGCTATCTACTACCATGCCTCCAGAGCCATCCCATTTGGCACCATGGTGGGATTTCACACTGCAGCACCTCCCTAAAAACCATAGTGTTGAAGAACATCCGCTAAGTCAAGAGCTTGCATTTAATCTGTGTGGCTGTGTAGATCTCTGGTCTCAGTGATATGATTTAGTCATGGAGGCAAGAGACAACTGAACTAATGAGAACAAGTTGAACCATAGTAAATACATCTCACCTGATATTTCATGACACTGGATTCCCTACCTCGGTGCAGATTTTTAATTCTGTTTGGTTTATTTCTACATTCAGAGCCAAATGTTTTCAAACCGCACAGCAATTTAAAAAAACACATTCCAAATATTTTCTTATTGCTAATTACGAAAATTACAAACAGCTGTTTGGCTCCACTCAGTGTTCCAGAGCTAATCAATCAAAAGCCTTAAGTAAAGTCAAGTCATGAAAAAGCCATGTTCCCCTTGAGTCAGCCAAGCCTAAGAAACATCTGGGGAAGGTTTTTGCTTTTTCTGTCCAAACTTGAATGTTGGCTGATCAAATCCATTCATCTGTTACTCCTCCAGTTTAGTCATTGATCATTGATCATGCTATGAACATTAACTTCTGTAACACAGTCAAAAAAAAGACAACAACTGATTGGGGATGTGAAAATATTCTGGAAATACAGATCACCCAACTGAAAATGAATTTCGTCTTCTTTGCAGGTCGCTGTCTGCTGTATCTGCTTTTTTGTCATCCTGCCTCTGAACCTCGTGGGAACAATTCTGGGGAGGAATCTGTCCGGCCAGCCCAACTTTCCCTGCCGAGTGAATGCTGTGCCACGGCCGATACCTGAGAAGAAATGGTAGGTGTGGTGTGACACACATTCGTCTTTGCTTTAGTGACACAGGCAACGGGTCAGTACGGTACTGACAGGTTTCCTTAAACTATTATGCTTTTCCTTATTTTCTGTCATATATAATGTTACTTTATATATGATGTTGAAATGCTCATCATTTTAAATAATAGGACTACCCTGAACACACTGCTTCCAGCTGTTTTTTTTTTTTTTATTTTTTTTTTTTTTAATAAATATCTCAGCTCTCTATGATGTCAGTGAGAACAGATATCCCTAAAATGATGATCTCAGGCATGTAGCTCTGCCCCATACAACTGCTGTTCAAGCCTTCAGTTTGCATGGAGCAACCAGAAGAGAGTTATTTTTGACTCTAATAAATGACAAGTTTCCTTTATATTGATTATAAAATGTCAGAAAAATGTAGTTTCAGCTACCGGATCAGTGGTCCGTGAGAATGTTGTACTTGATGCATGAGACACAACCTGCGTTCAAGTTGCCAGATGTTAGGTTCAAAGTTTAAAAATTTTAGCTGTCTGCAGAAACACTTTTAGGTTGTGAAATATAGAAAAATGATCGACTGCGGGTTTATTAACATTTACAACCTTCTGCCAAGCACCGTGGCCTGCTGCCAAATGGAAAAGGTAGATGTGACCTGAGGCTGCTGTCTGACTTTAGTTGAATTTCCAATCTGTTGACTTTTTCCCCTTCTCTTGTTCATAGCACAATTGGTAATGTATCCTTACCCCGGAGGGGGACTCTGACATGAACACTCAAGGATACACAGTCATATCAATATGTTGAATCTTGTGCTTTCAGGTTCATGGAGCCAGCTGTCATCGTGTGCCTTGGAGGAATCCTTCCATTTGGTTCTATTTTCATAGAAATGTAAGTGTGTTGCAGTGTTATTGAGGGACTCTGTGTGTTTTAAAATGATCCACGCAGTCGCGGTGATGTGCTTTTTTGCCCTCATGTGACAGGTACTTCATTTTCACATCTTTCTGGGCCTACAAAATCTATTATGTGTATGGTTTCATGATGCTCGTCCTGGTTATCCTGTGCATCGTGACTGTGTGTGTCACCATTGTGTGTACATACTTTCTTCTCAATGCCGAGGACTACAGATGGTGAGTTTTTTCCACATAGATCTCTGGAACTTCAGCCACAAAGTTGTAGCATTGTCATCTCGTCATCAATCGTCATTCTCTCTTTCTGGTCCCTCTCTTCCAGGCAATGGACGAGCTTCCTCTCTGCTGCATCCACTGCTGTTTATGTTTACATGTACTCCTTTTACTACTATTTCTTCAAAACTAAGTGAGTTTTACGCTTTATTAATGCCATGAAATATTCTGTTATAGAAAACCAGCACTTACATTTTATCCTGTTGTATTTCAGGATGTATGGGCTGTTCCAGACATCCTTCTATTTTGGCTACATGGCTGTGTTCAGCACTGCCCTGGGAATCATGTGTGGTAAGTTTTAGGTCTGCTTGATTACATACTGTAGGAGGGTCCTGGGCCCTATTCCAGGAAGCAGGTTTAGCTAACAACTCTGAGTTTGTTAACCCTGACATGAGGGAAACTGGGTTTTCTGTTCCAGAAAGAGAGTTAACTTCAACTCTGAGTTGGTTACGTTGGTAACAGACTCTGTGAACTAAACCTGCTCTCTGACACCCCCTCCCCCTTCCTGCTGCACCTGACCCAGCTGGCTGAAACTCACTCATTTCCTCATTCATAAAATTGCCATCAAAGCAAATAGAGGAGCAAATGTTTATATTAACATGCAAATGCTAATGTTTACATTTTTACAAGCACTGAAATCCCAGTTAGATGTTAGTTTGTGTACTTACCATGAGCGCTTTTAGAATCATTCACTCATCGATATATAAGGACAGAGACAGTAATTACGTCACAGACTTATCAGCTCAGAATTAAATCTATAGTCTCCATCTTTCTAACTCTGTGACTCTGCAGATTAATGGAGCTGTCAGTCAGTTCCTCTGAAACATTTACTGTATGTTACTGTTACTGAATAAGGATCACAGATTCAAACCCAGGCCCAGATCCAGTTTAGGCTCCAGTCATTTCCCAGCTGATCCTGTCCAGATCTGTTCATAATGGCTTAATTTTTCCCAACACAACCTGTGTTCTTTATTTAAAATGGCTTATCCTCCCAAAACTATACTGAAATATTTAAAATCTATAAAGCTGAGGCATTTCTTATAACATGTTTGTCTTTACTGAAAAAACATTACATTCATTGCAGATTTGGAAAGCTGCCCTCCATTTTTTCAGTTAAATGTGAAACTTTTACTGAACTCTGTTAACAGTAACTCAGTAAAACATCTCTGCCACTTCTGTGACAGAGCCATCGTCTGTCTGTGAGGCTGAGATTAGATCCAGTTAGAAATGGTTAAACTGGGAACATAAAAGCAGAGTTTCTCTGCTCTGTAAAAAAAAAAGTGAGGTGGTTACATTCCATCAGTACATAATGGATTTTTGTTTTGTTTTTTTTACTGAATAATTATTCAAACAACGAAATGGTCATAAACTGGACTCTGTTGCTGTCTGGGTAACCAATATCGCAGGTCCGTCAGTAAAATGTGTATTTAAATATCAAACGTAAAATTTGAATTCCAGCTTCATCTAATGAAAGCTCAAGCTGGGTAAACAATGATCCAGCTTGAACTTTACACACACACACACACACACACATCTCAAACTTTTGTTCTGTCTATGATGATGACAGAGCTGACCAAGCTAATTAAAAATCACTCTTTCCTCCCCTCCTGCTTTTTAAGATAACAGTCATGGTCAGCAGTGACATATTCCTCAGTCCACTGGATTAAAATGGAGGCTCTACTCTTTATTTACCCTTTGCCATGGTGAATTTTGGTATTGGAGCTCCACTGATGATGGTTTTCTTTCTCTACTCATGCATGCACTTAACTCTGGGTGAACATACTCAGAGTTTATTGAACTAAGTCTGATCAGCTGTTCTGGAACAGGAAACTCAGAGTTGATCACCTCAGAGTTTATTTTTAAACTCGGAGTTTGTTGGAATGGGGCCCTGAATTATAGCGTGTCCTGACAAACTTAAATTGGAGTTAGTTTCATAAACACCAGCAGTCTCATTTATAAATGCCTCTTTTAGGCTGAGTTTTGTGCTTACGTGACTTTGCGTGCAGTTTATTAAAAATTTAGAATGACAGGAATGTGAGGAACCTGTACAGAAAGACTGACCCGTGCTTATGAACATTTTGGACATAGAGGAAACTGGTAAGTCAGACAGTGAGGTGGTAAATTGAAGCCAGATTTTTTTTTTTTTTTTTAAGTTTACAAATTTGATGAATACATGATAGCCTAAAATCTCAACTCACACATGCAATTTCACTTCACGTAACACATTGGTTATAGATCCACTTTATTATAAACATTCCCATAAGCAGTATGTGCCAGTGAGTCTTTACACCTTAAAAATAATTCAAATCCAGTCTCAAATAATTCTAAGGATTTTGCCATCTCCTCATCACATTCTTCTTGTGGTGCTCACAGGAGCTAAAAAAAAAACTCATGCTAATAAGGCTAACTGGTAACATTATCATTAGAATTTGAGATGACATCAAAGAGTGTTAAATAATTTCAGAACAGTATCAGTTGATTTTAACATCTTATAATTCTGTGCATAAATGACCAAGTAAGATATTAATTTTCATTTAGTTTGTGAAAACACTGCAGTGAACAGCTGCACAGAGGCATGAAGTCACTTACGGTCACCATATGCATTGTGTAAACGTGCAGTCTGGAAATAAAGTCAGTGAAACTCAGTTATTATATTGCATATCCTAATCATAGTGCAGAGCAATTTCACCATTCACTAAAGTTCAATTTTCAAATGATATCTCAGAATGGCTGATTGCTCCTTTTTTTTTTGGTCAGTTTGACTGGTGTAAAAATGCAAATACTGAGATGATACTTGTGCATAATGCTGCAGGATGGATCACCGTCACGGTCAGAGGACAATACCTTTGCAAGAACGGCTGATCAGCGGCCTCATTTCTAAGCATAAATATTCATGAGGTACCAGTTTATGGTTGAATTTGGGCATTTAGAGGATTTTTTTTATATATATATTTTGGTCACATCAACTTTATTTGCAGTAGAGGAGAGACAGGAAATTAGGGAAAGCTTTGGGTGAAGACACGTGGGCAAATTAGCGACAGGCCGGGACTCGAACCTGCGCCGCCCGCACCGCAATGCGGCATATGTATGTGGTCACCGGCTAACTAACACACCCCGGTGCCCTAGAGGATATTTTTTGAGATGTGGGGAAAAAAGTAAAGTTGGAAGAAGCAGCAGGTGTTCCATAATTTTTAACACAACCATTTTTAGTCAGCACACATGGTGGCCCTCAAATAATTTGAAAATATTGACAATGTATTGCTAGAGGTGTGTGGTACTGTGACAGGAATAAAGCGGAATTGTTGCTTAAAGTGCTCTACGGCTCAAACAGGTGGTGGTCGAGGGCACGTGACATTCATGGACATGATGTGAAAATATTAAACAGCAGGTGGTACAATGGCGGGGGCTATAGGAGTACAGTAGACAGCTGTCAGTCTAACAGAAGCTTTTCAGATCTCCCTGTAAAGGATAAAATTATGAAGTTAGCCAGAAAATTCATTCATATTAAGAAGTTGTACTTGAGTCAAACGTGGAGTAAAGCACACTGTATATGACTCAGGCTTATTCAGTATGAAAAATGTGTAAATGCTACAACTTCAGTTGTATGTACAATTTAAGTAATCTGCACATACAAGTAGTTCTTGCATGAAGCCAATCATCTTTTTAGAGAAATCTTATTTTCTACATCAGTTATTCAGCTTTAACTGCACTTAAGTAGTCTTTTCCTCACCAGCTGCAAGCCAAACTCATTTTTCAGCTGAGAGAGTAATAAGCCAAGGCTGACACTCGTACCTTGAAGCACCTTTGTGAATCTTTCTCTGATCTGCATCAGGTACTACACAGTGACTCCTGGGCTGTCTGACTGCTCATTTTGTAGATGTGGAATGTGGGTTTCCTTGCTCAGCCCTTTATTGGATACCTCACCAGTAATCATCCTGTCTTGTGATGGATTTACCTGCAAAGTAATAGCGTTTGATATGTGGTGCTGTCAGAGTAAAAGCAACTCACCAATCACCTTTGCTTTCCAGGTGCCGTTGGATACATGGGAACAAGTGCCTTTGTGAGGAAGATTTACACAAATGTGAAAATTGACTAAGAAGTGAAGCAGCAACAACACAGGGATGTTAATGGATTTGCCTAGACGTATCCTAAAAGACGGCGGGCACAAGTCATTCTTTATTACTTTTCTTTCTTACAAAGAGATTGTGAGAATCTCACTTTGTACAATGTAGTTTTTCCATTTTTTTTTTTCTGAAAGAATTTCAGCGCCGCAACTCAAAGTGAACAAGAGGAAATCTGCGAAAGAGTTATCAAACACAACGTTTGGTTTTTATCAGTTGCTTTCAAACGTTGAGGGAGAGGGCGAATGTTTAAGGCTGACATGGCTTCTCTTTTCCAACCCAGTCCCACCTGAGAGCAGAGAACATACAGTACATGTGATGGAATAGTGTAGCTCTCTTCAGTGAAGAGGCCTGAGTGTATTGAAAGCCTTTGTTCTGTTGTGTCAGAATATTAGAGTTGGGTTTGTGTTTGTATTCTGACCCTGAGGTCTATTTTGTATTCATGAAGTCACTCGAAATATCGTTACTACAGTACAATAGCTTGTTCCCATTTAAGTCCACTGCAAAAAATACAGAAAAAGCAAAACTGTTGTTACGCTAATCATTCCCCCAGTTTGACGATTCCTAACTCCCTGTTAAGGTAGCAGTCCATCCAGTTAAAGAGATTTTAGTCCTGCTGTAGTTTACTGTACAGACAAAGAGCAGAGGGACTGAGCAACAGCTGAGGTACAGTAGGAACTGATTTATTGTTTTTTTTAAATGGATGTTTGATGTGATCCCATTTATCTGTTTAGTTTTATGTTTTCTAAATGTCTGGGTTTGAATGAAGTCTACATGTAAAGATAATATATGGATGGTGGGCAGTGTATATAACCTTAATGTACCTTTAGATGTAGATCCCAAATGTATTTTCGTTGTACAGATTTACTACAGGGTGTTTGTTTTATTTTTTTCAAAATGAATCGTTCAGTTAAAACAAATTTTCTTTATTTGGTGCTTGGGGTGGGGCTGGTGGCGCTGTTACATCTTGCCTGAAATTGCATGAAGTTTTCACCAAATCATCAGATCAGATTCCACTTCAGCGCTGTCAGGGTTTTTTTTTTTTTTTTTTCTGATTGTTCTGCTTGATTGGTCTCAAAATGGAAAGGTACATTTTGAGTTTCTAGACTTGCTTCTGGAAACTTTATTTTGATTTCATGCATTATTTAAAGCTTTAAAAGGCTCTACATCTTCTGGTAAGCCATTTCCATCATGTTCTGTTGCCTAACCCGAAACATCTGTGAATGTTCAACGGAAGGAGGCAGTTGCTTTATTTCTGCAAACATACTGTACAAATTCAACTTTATGTACACTTAAAGCT
Source organism: Cichlasoma orientale (assembly GCA_034780415.1). Lineage (NCBI taxonomy): Eukaryota > Metazoa > Chordata > Actinopteri > Cichliformes > Cichlidae > Cichlasoma > Cichlasoma orientale. The sequence continues at coordinate 656,586 of JAVDPK010001702.1, read as the reverse complement.
AGATGTTTTCATAACCACACACAATGCTGCGGTGTTTCAAATGCTTTCCCCCCCATTTTGTGTAAATACAGTATGTACCCTACTTGTATGAGAAGTGGCATTGCCTTTTTTTCTTTTTAATTTCCAGTTCTTCCCCACTGAAGTTGATTTTGGCACCTCATGTTGTGTACCAATGTCTGATTAGACATTTTGAAACTGCATATTAACTTGCTGTAAAAAGAAAATAAACATGTTTATGTACAGGGGTTATTAAGTGTGATCTTGACTTTGATGGTAAATATTGTTGAACTTCATTAGGTAAGCCAAGTGTACAGTATTTATTTCTAGACTCCAGCATTACAGCTGGACCATTAAGGACTTAAGTGTGTGTCAAGAGGCAGCTAAGATGATTAGTTATGCCAGGAAGAATAAGACATATTAATCTAACATGAAGACCACTTCACTTCCATGGCCTGGTGATTATTCAAGACAAAGAGCTGTGGTTTAGAAAGAGTTTGTTTATTAGTGTATCCAGATGTGAGTAAATGCATATGCTCAAGTGTAAACTCAGAACACTTCTAGATTTGTATCATGTATTGTTTCAGCCGAGTCTGCTGTGAAGTGTTCAGTTGACTTTTTCAAAGTACTCCTTGGATCCATCTGGTGTTGGTTTGATCTGAAAAGCAAACATTACATAAGACTTGTTGTAGGCGAAGATGTTTTTTAAAAAAGCAAATTAAAATGTGCATTATATCTAATGCACCAGGGGTACTCACTGTTGGGGAGTCGGGGGTCCAGCTGGCTGGACACACCTCTCCGTGAGTCTCCACAAACTGGAAGGCCTTCACCAAACGAAGGGTCTCTTCAACACAGCGGCCCACCGGCAGGTCGTTCACACTCATGTGCTTCACCACACCATTGGGATCAATGATAAATAGGCCCCTAGTGAAAACAAATGTTATCAGACACCTTTCTAAACAAATGTTGCCTTAATATTGAGGAAACAGAAAACAAGTTACAGACGTTATTGCGGCACTTGGTGATATGCCTGGATACACCCAGCAAACGAGGAAACAGTGAGGGTAATAATTATTTGATCCCCTGCTGAACAGTCTAATTTTTGTGGTAGATTAATTTTAATGAAGACAGAATATTAAAAATCAAAAAAAAAAAAAATTACATCAAAGTTCTAAATTGATTTGCATGCCATTGAGAGAAAAGTATTTGATCCCCTACAACACTGTCAGTATTCTGCTTCCCACTGATTGCAATCAATTACAGATACTCATGATCTCAACTCATATGAATAAAGCACACCTTTCCAACTCTCCGCAGCCATGGGCAAGACGTGAAGGGCTGTCAAAGAGGTCACATGTGAAGGCCTGTCTTAAGTTTGCCAGTGAACATGTAAATGATTCAGAGAAGCTTGGGAGAAAGCGCTGTGGTCAGATGAAACTAAAATTGAACTCTTTGGCATCGACTTGACCCGCCGTGTTTGGAGGAAGAAAAATGCTGAATATGACCCAAAGAGCACCATCCCCACAGTCAAGCACGGAGGTGGAAACATTATGCTTTGGGGCTGTTTTTCTGCTAAGGGTACAGGAGAGGCCAATGGATGGGGCCATGTACTGTGGGCCAAAAACCCTCCTGAGACGTTTGCAAACCTGGTGACCAAGTACAAGATATATCTTACCACTGTGCTAGCCAACAAGGGTGTCACTACCAAGTACTAGCTCGTGTTTTGCTTGGGGATCAAATACTTTTTTAACTCAATGACATGCAAATCAATGTTTAACTTTGATGTGTTTTTGGTTGATATTCTGTCTCTCCATTAAAATAAAACTACAAAAAAAAAATTAGAGACTGTGAGCAAACTTCAGCCGGGGATCAAATAAATATTTCCTCCACTGTACTTTAAAACCTGCTGCATACTGTTTCCTGTCTTCAGATTCAAAGCGCCCCATTTCCCTGGGTACTGAAACCAACAGTGACAGCAGTAGCAGCAACATTAGCAATTTGCAGACATTAAAATGAAAAGAAAAATATAAGTTGAACTCAGTGTGCTTTTATTAGGTCAAACTTTTCTCAAATCCACTATTTTCTACTACTGTACTATGTAGTCTTTGGATATTTCAGTGAGCTCAGCACATGAAGCTGGTCTGATGTTTTCTTGAATTTATTTTGGGAATTAACGACAAACTGTGGGTGTGAATGTGTGACGTGTTTGCCATTTATTGCTTTTCTACAAACTGACTTTGCAAAATAAGATTAAAGGAGGGAATAGACCTTGAAAAAGAACAGTCTGACAGAGACATTCCTGAATGGCAAAATCAAAGAAAAAACAAGCTTAATGCTTTCTGTAAAAAAGTATTCTAGATAATGACATTAGTCCCATGATGCATATTAACAGATGCAGTAGATTCTTCTTGGGTTCTTATCACAGCTGTGCACATTTCTACTGGTTTGTGTTTTGGCTTCACAGCTTCTTTTACTAGTATCCAACAATAATCTAATCACTATAGTCAAAGTCTGCCGTAAATTCTATTTAAATAATTTAAATGGTAATATATACTGCAACGTCCTGTGTGGCAGTTGTGGACCGCTAGCTGTTTCGGAGCACGTAATGAACCCACCTCAGAGCGATTCCTGGACCTTCCAGCAGCACAGCATAGTCTCTGGAGATCTGCTTGTTGAGATCTGAGAGCAGAGGGATGTGGATGTTTCCCAAGCCACCAGCCTGAGAAAACATAAAAAGATATATGAACACAAATAATACATAGTACTTCTTGTAGTATTTTAACAATAACAGCATCTGAGATTATTTCCTTGAAGTTCTACCACAAAGAACACAGAGAGATCTGAACCTTGTCCCATGTGCCGGTTACTGAATAATCATTACACTGTGAATGCACCTTTCGTGGGGTGTTGATCCACGCCAGGTGGGTGAAGTGAGAGTCCACAGACACACCGACCACCTCACAGTTGACATCATGGAACTCGTTGGCCTTGTCACTGAATGCGATGATCTCTGTTGGGCACACAAACGTGCTGCGGTGTAACAAACAGAATAAATAAAGCACTTATTAAAATCACAGCATATCTGCAGAGATGCTTGAAAATGTTAGAATATTAATGTTAAGTTTTTATTCACTTATTCATCTCATGCATGTCTGACGATTATGCCCCTCACAAATACTCACAAATCCAGTGGGTAGAAGAAAAGGACCAGGTATCTGCCCTTGAAATCAGCGAGGCTCATCTCCTTGAACTCCCCATTGCGGACAGCGGTCCCTTTAAAATCAGGAGCAGGCTGGGTGACAGCAGGGGCCCATCTGGAAGTGCCTGATATAGAAAAGTCAAACACCATTTATTTATCAGCATAAGATATGCAACAGTCTTCTTTTTTGTTCATTTGCCTTTGTAAATGACTGACTAGAAGATGCATGTTGTGTAAAACAGTAATTTCCTGTCATCTGGTTAATGTTTGGCTTGACATCGAAATACAAACATCTGCACTCTTTGTGTGTTCATGGCAGGGGGGAAAAAACAAAACAAGGCTCTTGCAGTGTGGAGTACAGACACATCAAACTGATGACTTTTACAGTTATTTTTATGAATGCATCTTTACAGGAGCCTGGACCTCCTATTTCTTTTAATGCCTTTAATGTTAACTAAAGAAAATGTGGTGGAGTCGCAAAGACGACACTATTAAGTCAATGTTATGAAAAAAAATCTGCTGTCTAAATGAGTCCAGTAAAAATCTGATAGTGACCTAATAAAAAGCTTCATTATTCTGAGACATTAATGTTAATAAGGATATTTTGTGTCATATTTAATCATTTTTCTTTTTGTAATACACACTCTAAAAATTGTGCCATTATTGCAAAGCTACAACACTGAACAATTAAGCAGAGTCCAACCAAGATGTTGACAGTGCACATAAACCTGCCCAATACTGGCCTATCACAAATATATGATATTGTTGTTTGTGCTATTGGATATGCACCAATATTTATTTATTTTAGGGTTTTTTTTAGCAGACATTGGTGTGCATAGAGAGCTGGTAATCAGTTCATGAAATACATTACTGGAAAGTTAATTATAATGACCCTATCATTTTTCCTGTTCAATAGAACTCTAACCAACTGTTTGTATACATGTAGATGACACTGCCTGATATTGCATTCTGAAGAATATGACTGATAAAAATAGTTTCAGGGAAGAATAAAAAACAAACAAAAAAAAAAAACATGAAATCATTTTATCCTGGGAAGCAAGTAATTTACATAATTTCACCTGTCAGTTATTTGATCAGTTAACCAATTAATAGTGTGGTCTATTACAGGAGAAAACATCACTCGTAACAGTCAGTTCCATTACAATCTGACTGCATGCTGTGTGTTTTGCTTCTGTACATACTGGTGGAGAAACAGGATCTCTGGAGCGCAGGAGCAGTGAGGACCCTCGCAGCTCCACAGGCTCCATGCTGACTGGCTGCTGCGACTTTCAGCCCTCCTGCTGCAACCCTCGCCTCAAAATAAACAAAAAGACATCAGTACAACATGAATAATCCATAAATACTCTGGAAAGAGTTTTAGCTCTTTTAGGTAATAAGCTGGCATAACTCATTTTATTAAGTGCAACTATGGTTTAGGTGGATGACTGGGACATGAAAACGTGTCGCTGCTTTCAAGCTTGCAGATACATTAAAGGGTGTTCAAACCAGAGAAAGAAACTGTCCTCCGTGAAAGGAAAATGTCCTTTTGTGTTTTTCCATGGTTCTCGTTCACTTAAGAATGTACTGAGCAAAGGTGACGGTGCTGCTTAAAAGCGAGATGCCTCGACATTAAACAAGACTTGTTAAGAAACCTTCACAAATGAGAGGATCTCATGAGCTCAAGTTCAGAAAACTGAAGGACTACTAAACCAACAGTTTCTCCAGACTGAACAAAAACCATGTGCTAAACCTTCAAAGGTCTGTGAGTACCTCTTATAGCAGCTAGAACTACACTCACACTGAGACGCTGCGTTACTACATCTCTGAGGAGCACACTCTAAATACTCCTCCCATACATATACTGCCGCCATAAATAGTTCAAAAACATATGTGCCACTTTCACTTTTTAAAGCAACTTTTCTTCCAACACAAGTTATGAATTATTTAACTGGAATTATTTTTGCTACACTGTACTGTTATGATGTAGGCTACAGTGTGTTCTGGAGTAGCTTCAGGAAAGATTCCCGCTGTGTGTGCGGAGATGCTGTCATACCAACACGCACCACCTCTAGGTAAGAAATTAGTTTTCATTCAAAACTTGTTGAGTCATTTGCTTAGCTGTGATATCAAAGGGAATTTCCAAAAATAGGAAGAAGCTGAGTCTGCATCGCTCTAAAAGTTTCCAAGTCAACCACTTGCATTGGTACCAGAACCTGTGATGCCACAGCTGGGGGTTTAAATCAGTAAGTGCTGTTACTAACAGAAGGAAAAATTAATCACACATGATTTCTGCTAAATAAATACTGTCTGAAATTAAAATGATGAGTCCATGTCATCCTCGTGCACTGCCATAACAGTAGGGAATGCACAGGTCCTGCTCACCGGCAGGTTTTCAACAGCAAACTCAGTTTCTCTGACTCTTCCCCTCCTGCTGCACCTGGAGCAGCTGTCTGACACTCAGTTTAATTGCCTCATTCATACAGTCGATATCAAATCTCATACTGAAGCACATTCTGCAGAAAAATAAATTACATTGAAATCCCAGTTAGACGTTATTTGGTATATTTAACCTGACCGCTTTTGTAATAAATCTGTCAGAGACAGAGAGACAGCAAACACTGGACAACACTGATGGACAGGCCGATGTGGAAGGTATTCTAGTGAATTGGACAGCAAACAGTGGCTGAAGCTCCTGTAAAGGGGCCATTATCTCCGCCACCAACTCTCAGATACAAATCATTCTCAGTTGCAAAGCAAAGAAATGATAAAAACAGGGCCAAAGCACGTGTAGATTTCCACCGCAGGAGACAGCTTTGGGAAAAATGATTGCACTGAACTCGCTAATTTTCTTCTAGACTGGAAATATCATAGCTCTTAATGCTCTTAATGAGGATAAGTGTGCTCAAGTGACCTTGGGAGTGGATTGAACTAATTAAATTTAGCCTAGGCTACAGGTACAGCGTGTTCTGACAGCATGTTCATGTTGAACATGTTTACGTGTTGAAATATTGTATCAGTATCAATGTAAAGTCTGAACCTAACCATCTTTTTCACTGCAAATCACTAAAAATCAGTCTTACTCAGTCTAACATCTTCGGTCCAAAAGTAAACTGTGGTCTTTGCATGAAGTATAGTTTATTTGCAGTAGTCTAAGCGTATAAACAGTGTTTCCTACTTTCACTGCCCTACCTGTACTAATGCAAATATATGCAAATGTAGCCACCCTATCTAGGATTATGCACTTGTGGAGGGGAGGGTAAGAAAACAGAATTCAGTGGACTGCAATCTGCAATCTACTGACATCTAGTGGTGAGATTTTACACACTGTACCTTGAAGTAAACGTTGGGCCTTTTGAACCATGTTGACTGCAGGAGCATAAAATAATTTAAAAAAAATACCTCAACCACACAAAAGGCAAACTGCCTAAATAATAGAAAATTCATAATTGCTAGTCTGTGCAACAACATGGTTGGCTAATAGTTTCCTGTTTCAGCTGTTGACTGGCTGGCAGGGCATTCTTTTATCTTCTTGTATTGTATTATTATTATTATTAATAATGTTGATGATGAATCTATATGAGTCGTGGCCTATAAACTGAGAAAACAGCACCGACCTACACGTGCTCATTATAGTCACACTAAATTTTAACCTGCTGTGTTCCCGCCTTCCTTTTTTTTAAGTCTGTGTGTAATTAATGAGATTAATTGCCGGTGAGCTTTCCCTCTATGCGTCACCATGTTTACTTGTTATATAAATTGCTAACTATAATAATTTTACTGCGATACAAGCGTCTGAAAACCTTAAAAACGTAGCTTCATTAACGCAACACATAACCTTTATAATTTTTTTTAACCACAGAATATGGCCAAAATAATGTTTCAGTATAACCACAATCATGCTCATTACTCCTGTATTTCTTACGAAGCGAGGCTGGCGCACTCGCCGCGGGTTGGTCAGGTTCACAGCAGCGTCAACGGGTCCGCAGGTTCAAATGTGCGGCACACACACGAGCTCAGAGGAGACTTAATTTTTATAAATACCTGCTATCCACACTGATTAACGAGCTCCTCGCTTATGCGCAATAGCGCCAATAACAAATAGGTAGTAAGGTTATATGAAACCGAACTTACAGAAGTCCTCAGCAGTTTCCCGATGGTGGCTGCCATTTTGGATTATGTCACTGGAGGCAGGGTTGAGCAGATTATTGCGTCCTTTGCGCACGTGCTCACTTCCAACCCGACCTCGGAGGGGAAAAAGTTATTTTAAAAATTAATTGTGTTATATTCTGTTAGCTCGAGCTGTCAAACGCGTGGAGCATAACACACGTTTTGAGACAAATTATGGTCCAAAAATTAAATACTAGAAATTAAAGTATGCTGCTTTCAGGCACAGTTATAATTTCGAGAAAATATTTTGAGTGAGTGAAACATGAAACTTTACAAGATTTTTTTGTTTTTGTTAATTCAGATTTTATTTGTTTGGCCATCACAAAGTGACGGGTCCTTGTGTTTGCTGTTGAACAAGCTGAGCAGAAAGCCACTGGGTTGTAATTGAAAATACAGCCTCTGATATATCCGACATCCCTGAATGTAGCATCAACCTCTGCGAACACGTGATTTTTGGCGGAAGTCGAATCTAATTAGAACCTGACCTCAAAAGCATGAGAAATGCATGCTTGGTGGACATGTACTTTGATAGTGTCACTGCGGGTTATTTAATTCATGAAAAGTGAATGTGCTCGCTGTCCAAATGGATCCTAATCTGCTGTTCTGGAAAGCAGAGGGACAGGTAACTGCGCACAGCAGTGTTTAAACATGCACAGCATCGGCTCTTGCATTAGTTCCCACGAAATTAGTTTCTCTCATACGCTTTCCCTCTTTTACAGTCTTTCGTCCGTCGACTCAGGATCTGGGTTAATCTCCTTGATCCAACCCTCCTGCTCTCCTCTGACGTGAGTAGCAGCCACTGCGGTGATCTGATATTGTGAGATGAGTGGGAAATACCTGATGTTTACCTTGTAATTCTGCTCTCCGCAGCCTGAAATTCAAAAGGCTCATTCTCTTCTCGGAAGCGGAGAGAAGCTAAATGAAAAGGTCAGATTATGTGTAAGGACCTAAGTGCACAGGAGTCACTCAGACATCATTATGAGCCTGCTGCAGATTGTTTAACCCCTCTTTATTTCATTTCCTCCACTAGGATGAAGCTGCACTGACCATCTCACTTGTAAGTCCTGCAAGAAATGACCTTCAGTTAAGAATTCCTCTCTATCAGTCTGGTTATAGTGTCATTGAATTGAAGGAGCTATGATGTGCAGATGTGATTTTTAAAGGAGGAAAATTTCCTGATGACCAATTTGTCTTCACAGTCATCTGTCCAGCCTGATTCTGGGTCTGCTCTTCCGCTCATTTTTCGCCCTCCAGGTATCAGACTTTTACAAGTACACACATAGATACATACATTTGCAGTGCGGTCAGTTCAAATGTGTGATATGGATTTAAGCTGTCGTTAAAGATGTTACAAAGGCTGCAGGCTTTCCAATCAGCAGTGGGCTGTTTCAGATAATGAGGTCAGCGTACCCCAATCAGCCATAACATTGTGGATGCCTGCTTGGTATTGTGTTGGTCCCCCTTTCGCTGCTAAGATGGCAGGCAACTGTGGTTCACTCTATTCTGAGCCTTTCCATCATTGCCACCATTGACCTTTCAGCAGTTTAAGCGATAGTAGCTCATCTGGATCAGACCACACGGGCCGGCCTTCGCTCCACACGTGCATTGGTGAGCCTTGACCACCCATGACCCTGTTGCTGGTTCACCACTGTTCCTTCCTTGAACCACTTTTGATAGATACTGACCAATGCAGACCGGGAACACCCCAAAAGAGCTGCAATTTTGGAGATGCTCTGGCGCAGTCGTCTAGTCATCGCAGTTGGGTCCTTGTCAAAGTTGCTCAAATCCTTGCGTTTGCCCGTTTTTGTTTTTTTTGTTTTTGTGCTTCTGTCACATCACCTTTTGGGGACGGGATGATCGCTTGCACACACTAACAGGTGTCACGATGGAGAGGTAATCAGTGTTATTCATGTCACCTGTCAGTGGTCATAATGTTATGTCTGATCAGTGTCTATAAAAGTAATCCAAGAAGATGAAAAGTAGCTCAAGGGGAGGGAAGGGAGCTAAAATAACCTGTATCAGACTGAGGAGTTACACCAAAGTCCAGTATGTCTGTGAATCAAAAGAAAGCTACCTCAGTAGGTTCCAAGTAAATAAGCACAATAGGACCCCCGTAAGTCATTACTTGAACGTGTACATATAGCACATAGTGTTTGTAATACAGTACTGTGCAAAAGTACTCCCCCCACACCCCCGATTTCTTTGTTTTGCTATGAAAAAAGTAAATGAATGGAACAATTTATTCAAAGTTGTGCGAACATACATGGAAATACAGCATGTAAGGCTAAAACTTTGTAGATTTAACTAAAGAAAATGGAACAAATTGTGGGCTTTTGTGACAGGCTGCGAGTAACAAAGTGTGTAAAAATACAATTTAAACTTGTTTAAGTTGTCTGTTATGTGCAGACAACACTGGTTCATCCCGTGTGTTTAGGTGTCTTTTTAATTTTTATGCTCGAATGATTCATAGGTCAGTGTCTTAACAGAAAAAACATTCCTCTGAAAATGGTCAGGTGCAAGGACTGGAGAAAAAAACAAAACACTAAAGTCTGGGTCCTTGGAAACAAAATATAAAGAAATGAGGGGTGGCTCAAAACTTTTGCACACTGAAATGGTTTTGTAGGAGATTCTGATGAGTTTGTCCACCATCTTCTTTCCAGCATTCTTTCCAGTAACAGGACCTTTGGTAGGTCTCAAATCTTTTACTTCTATAAAATTATTTTATTTTTTTGACTGTTTTTTTTCTAAAGGAACATCTTTTTTTCCCGTCAGGTTGTTGCCAGCCTTTTGCCACATAGCACTGTGAAACCTGCTTTATTTTGGCAGGTAATAAAGCCTATTCATCACATTAATAAAACTATATCATACACAACCAAAGTTACTGATGACAAACATTCAAATGTACTCTTTCAGTTTCTGCTGCAGAGTTACAGTGCTGGCTTCAATTTTGCAAACAGAAATTCTTCATCAGAGCAGGTAATACGTTTAGCTCAGTAACACAAAGGGCCATGGATTCATTCATTGCTCTCATTTGCTTCAATCTTTTTTTTTTTTATTTTTCTTTTGGTCTTCTTTCTCTAATCTTGAGCCCCCCTCCCCGTTTCTGCTCTTATCTCTCACCGCCAGGGGCAGAGCATTTCACTGAAGCAGCTTCTGTTGATCACTGGTACAATCTCCTATTCAACATGTGCAGGGGTGTGTACATTTTGATGGTGCAAATGGTAACTGCAGCACTTCAAGTAAACTTGTTTTAGTCATTGTTATTTTGTATCTTCTGTTTCAGGCCCTTCCTCAGATTTTTATTAGCAGACTGGGTGTAAGAAGCCCAGCAGTCCAGACTTTCTTTAGGTCAATATTACCCATCCCTCTCTCGGGTAAGTTCTGTATGCTGTACTTGCTGCATAAATAGTATACATTATAAATTCATCCCAAGGCAGAGACAGTATTTAAAATAGACCTATAATAATATCGCATGATTTACAGTTCATAATGATCCTTATTTATCTTATACTGGGTCACCTTTTGGTGCAGACCCTATATCTGAAACACGCGCCTCTCCTTTTAAAATAACTTTCTTCTGATAGGCTGCTTCCTGCATAAGGAAGGTTTGAATAGCAAGTGGGTGGGGCTTCTGTGCTAACAGCCAGACCTGTGTTCCTGAGATGACTGTATTAGGGATCACCAGGATTAGGGGAAAAACTACAGCCTGAGCTCACTGGCACATGCACTGAATTTTTGGCCATGTTTAATATGAACATCTGCCATTTTAACAGTTTATACAGATGACTGAAAATAAGGAAAAGCATAATTGGTGCCCTACTAGAGTGAAATAACTGTCATTGTTTCCATGCTGTGATGTTTGTTACTCTCCCCAGCTACTCTGGCCTTCTTCAATGTGTTCACTGTGAGAAGTGAGGAGTCAGAAACTGGGATCCAAGTGTTTGATCACAATGGAAATCCTGTTGGCATGTCTAAAGCAGCTGGAGAAAAGGTGTCTATTAAAAAAATAAAGGAGAAAATGTACAAAAATCAGTAATTCTAAATCTTGATGTACTGAGCATCTTTTTCTTTTTTGAGGCTGTGAGGGAGACTGCCTTGTCAAGGGCGGCACTGTTTGGTATGACCGCCGCCGTTCCTAATCTGCTGGTCTTACTCATGAAAAGGTCAGCCTTTGTTAAATCTGTCTTTAACATCAGCTGAATAAAATCAGGTTTGACCAAATTTTTCTTTACAGAGCCAGACCTTTCCAGAGGAACTCCCTGCTTGTTGCTCCTTTACGACACATAAGCACTGCGCTTGTCCTTGGCCTGATGATTCCCATTTCATTTAGTCTCTTTCCGCAACTGGGAACGGTAAGATTCAGGGTCCTCCTCTCTGCTCTCATGTTTGTTTGTTTTTTTTTTTCCCTCTCGTGACGAACTCTGACACTGACCTTGTTTTGCAGATAAACAGGGAGCAGTTAGAGGAGGAGCTGCAGGCTGCAGCAGCTGGCAGACACTTATTCTACCACAGAGGACTCTGAAAAGCAGTTTTGGATAGAAGAGACAATCTACTGAAACACGGCAGGAAATGCCCCGTCAAAATACTGCAAATAAACAGTTTGTTTCAACCATCAAAGTACTTTCTGATAGAAATTTATTTCACTTGGAATATTAGTTGGATTTATGGATATAGCAAATATTACACATCTTCAAGAAAATATATTTAGTTTTCAAAGTTGCATGAGCTTTTCGATGTGTTACCCTCACCTGAAATACTGTAGCACAAACAGTCTGTTTGGCAATGTGGTAAAAAAAAAAATAGATTCAACAGTAAAACAATGGTGCTAATGACACTGATTTATATAAAAAAGAGAAAAACAGAACATGGAAAATAAGACATAATTAAATACAAGTAAATCAATGTGGGCACGGAAGCATTAATCGTTATTCAATCAGCTGAAGACTGATGTGGAAGCTGTTAGTATAACTGTGCTTCTATTTCAGTTCTCCATGGCACTAATGTCATTAGTAAAATATTAAACGTGACATTCTTTAAAAAAAAAAAAAAAGAAAAATCCAAAGTTGTGCAGTCTCTATTACACTTGTAATCTGATTACCCCGTACAGCTAAGTTTCTATCAGCTAACTCAGTAATTACAAAAACTGCTCGTCACAGCTGCACACACATCTGGCAGTACAAAGTGAGTACCTACTTTTTTTTTTGTCAGCTGCAAACAAGATTTGTGACATTTTGAATTCCTGCATTGGAGTGGATGCTAACATCTGAGAAACACTCAGAAATAGAATTTGAACAAAGTATCGGCTCTTTTTCACCCGTATCTGTTACTCTTAAAAGAAAAGCACAGTTTTACATTTTTCAACAAATCCCATGAAAAGACACGTTTTAAATGACACAAAAGCTGAAACAGCTGTGTGAGATCTTTACCAAATACTACGCAGGCAGCAGCCAATTTGTTCCTTTTGCTTGTTGATATTTTTAATATCTATCAGGCTGCAGATGCATTTAGTTTTGTTCTTTGTGTTTAGAGAACACCTGTTAGAAAAAAAAAAAACGTAAAATATTGCCCAAATGATCCTTTCATTGGTCCTGCTATTGATACAAGAGTCACCTGACGTATTAGTTCAGCATTGCACGATCAAATCTGATGCTAGGGGGACTTTTCTTCCTCACATTAAGAGCGTGCCTTTAAGAAAACCGTAATGAACCCACCATGAGTCCATGCTGCTGACAGTAACCTGCAGTAGAGTGTTTATATCCTTAAGAGCTGCTCTGCAGCCGCCAAATGAAAGAGGAAGTTCTCCGTCGCCGGAGGGAAATGATGCTGCTTTAAACCTTCCAGTGTGATTTTAGAGTCTTCACACTCATCAGCGAGGGCAACCAGGTTAGCAAGGATCTCTTTAGTCTTGACAGAAATGTCCTGCCAGTGAAGAACATGTTAGATTTAAGACTAGATTTCTTACAGCTTATGAGAAATGAGCACACACTTGTTTTAAGTATGCTCTTACCTTAATCACCTGACTGTCTGATCTCTCAGCGTCCTCCGCAGACTGCACGATGAGTTGGCCAATATCCTTGTGCAACTTCCCCATAGCCATGGCCTCTGTGGTGAGATACTCAGCATCAGTCTCAGAGAATTCAACAAACACATTGCTCTCCCTTTAACACATGATACCTTTAGCACTCTGGGATACTGTGATGGTGCTGTCTGGGAGGTTCACGAACACATCAAACAAGTCTGTTCTGTTGCTCACGTCTGGATCTACAAACCCTGCTATGTATCCTGTGGAGGAAGCAAACGTATAGCAGCAATGATTATTCACCTCCCCGCCAGCAGATCGCACTCATGGCAGCACAGATAGCGGTTGATGAGGAGGAGAAGCGTCACAAAGAGTTTCTTTGTTAAATAGATAAGCCAGGAGGCAGCCTCACCAGGGCATTTCTTTAAATCCTCCAGTTCAGCATCAGTCGGGTGGACGTACGGGTGCAGGATGGACCAGTCTTTCCTGTGCCACACCAGAGCCGGCAGAATTCTGAGACAAACGGCTTAAAGAGTTACCCACTTGAGACGTACTCTCCACTACGAAATGATAACGAAAATCTTAAATTCACCTTGTAAACTCCAACAGTGCTTCAATCCGGGGGTGATGGACAATAATCCTCTTCTTCAGCATCAGGGCTGTATACAGGATGATGGTCTCCATCCCAAACTGAGACACCACATCTGAGACGAGAGCAGAAACATGGTGGAAAATTGGAGACATTGTGACTTTTTCGCTATTTGCTGACATTTTATTATCCAAGTTCTGAACTGATTAAAAAAAAAAAGTCTGCACATCAATTTGAAAATGGATGGAATAATTACCTGCACCCCAAACTACAGTTGCATGTAATATTTTCTTGTAGTCCGTAGTCATAAATTCTGTTATCAGAGCATGTATAAGGTCTGTTTTTTTTTTTTTTACACAACCTAATGCAGAAACAGTTGCTTGAGGTAATGTAAAGATGGTGTCATGTATTTTGTCTGACTCATGTTTCCACCATCTGCTGTACATGTAACAGAGCAGCATTGCTTACTTCACAGTAAGCTGCTGTGCTGTGTCTGGTTTTCACCGAGCGTGGTGCTGTGCATTATGGCCACACAGCTCTACTTTGGTCTCGTCTGTTCAAAGGACATTGTTCCAGAAGTCTTTGTGGTTTGTTCAGATGCAACTTTGCAAATTTAAGCTGTGGTGCCATCTTCTTTCTAGAGAGAAGAGCCTTTCTCCTTGTAACCCTTCCAAACAAGCCACACTTGTTCAGTGTTTTCTAAGCGTGCTGTCATGAACTTCAACATTTAACATGTATGAAATGCGGCTCTTGGGTTTTTTGCAGTTTCTCTGAGCGTTGCACAGTCTGACCTTGGGCTGGATTTGCTGGGACGTCCACTCCTCTGAGGATTGTGGCATTGTGTTAACACACACCGGAATGCTCCAGACCAGAAAACTGAGAAACCTTCTGCTTTTATAGGAGGTGCTCACACTTGCAGTTGATTAATTTATCATCAACATTTGATTAGCAGCACCGGGCTGTTACATTCCCTCTTATGGAAACATTAAGTGTGTACTTAGTTTTTCTCATGACTGCATAGAGTCCTAAGAAAACGTTCGTTTTCACATGAAATATTGGCCGAGTCTGATATTAAAACTACTTACTTTTCATTTTCCTAAAAATTGGTATTGGCCCTGGAAATTCCAGTAACACTGAGGTTCTAATAAGAGCAAAAAAAAAAAAAAAAGCAGAAACTCTTTGCCTTTGAAAGGTTAATAATAGTCGGTGTTAATGAAACCATTAAACGGATTCTTCAATAATAGATTTGTTTACACAGGAAAGGGAAAGGTGTCCGCTATCTCTGCGTGTGGTCCTCTTAACAAACTTGAAGTCTTACCTTTGACCGAACCCGCCAAGTACGCTTTCCGAACATCGTAGTCCTTAATGAGAAACGAGCCGTTTTCATCACTGTGACAGATTCCTTTGGTGAGGACGGTGATATAGGCTTCCATCATTTTCACTGGACTGCCGTGTTTGACGTACATCCTGAATGACATTTTACCGTGTGAGTACAGTCCAAAGCATAATGGCATAAGGTGACACTTCACATTCCTGATAAAGACTGTTACCTGCAGAGTATTCTACTGAGTGCAGCATACTTCTCAGGGTTGAAGTCTTTTGCTGTAATGACTACTGAAAAATGAGTGACCTTGAAAGGGAGAAGAAGAGACAATAAATAAATATTTTATAGAAATGCTCATCTACGGAGGGATCAACAGAATATACGGTGACAAGTCTGACAAAGAGGATGAAAAGCGACCAAGCTGTTGCTTGTTACAGCTTCTTAAATGTGAGGACACCTTCTTTAGTGTTATATAACTGCAAAGAATATCTTAGGGTTTTGGGCTGATGGCTAAACAAAACAAACAATCTGAAGATGCCAACTTGCTCTCATCTGAACTTTAATCACTAGTTCCAGCCAAAATTTGTTGTTCTCAGTTTAAGGTAAGTCTGAAGAACCTCTGGATGAAAACACTTACAGTACCTTGTTTAGTGCTGTTGGTTCCTGTACCTCCACCGTAGTGATGTAGTACCAAGTACGAGAGAACTGACCAAACACAAAGGTGTGAAAATCACGGCCGTCCTGCGTCAGGCAGCACTTGCTGAGCAGGACTCTCCTTAGTTCACCACGCACAGATGGATAGCACCACACCCACAATGTGTCTCCATTCACATCTTTCTCTGAATGAAGGAAAAAGAATCCCAATAAAAGCAACATTTATGACTCCTAACTCATATGAGGAGAAAGAAACACATCCAAACTGGTCTGGCAGGGTTTCCAGGAGCATCACCAGCATAATGAGGTTGCTGAAGGCGCTCAGGAACCTATCCAGGACCTTTCAGGCCGGAAATGCTGGAGCAACAACCCAGTAAGTGGACACTCTTTGATTACATTAGAATCATGTGATTGTTCTGCATGTTCAGCGAGTCTGAGGCGCTTAAAAAAAGACCTCTGAACCGAAACTTACCGATTAGCCCCACGCTTAACATAAGCTGCGTTTCAGTCGCTGCCATATTCCATACCTGCAACAGTTCACAAGCACAAGTTAACTGGACAGCAGCACCAACCCCGTCCTCCTCTGTGGACTCGGATGTAACAGGGACGTTACCTTGAGAGCTCACGCCAGGTCAAAATGCCAGAAAGTGCTGCTGGATAGATGTAACAAAACAGAAAGTGGGTTAAAACCTGTCAGGGGTCTGATTCTGATGATTTATGCTGTTGTCAACAGACATTTCCTCTCTCTGTGCGAAGCTGCTTCCGGGACAAGAGAGCTGTGCAGGGAGGAGCCTCACGGCTCACCGCCAATCACAGCAGCCATGACGGTGCGTTCACGACAGCTCACAAAATGCCAGTTACATTCATGACGACAGGAAACGCAAAGCATGTTTAAGAATTTTATAAACCACTGACTTCCTGTATTTGTTTAATCTCATCATTAGCAGTTCTCATTGCAATATCATTAAAAAAAAAGGTGTGGGCTTGCACTGAATCTCTGGCATAAATATATTTTTTGGTTTTGTACAGTCAAAATAAAACCAGGTTTGGGCAGGTAGTTCTCTAACATACTGACTCAGCTCTGCTGCCCCCAGCACAGGTACAGGAAATCAGTCTACATCTCAACACATTTAACAGAGGATCATCTGTACTCTCATGTCAGTACTTTTATTTCAACCCTGTACTGTTTAGTACACTTTAGGTTGTTTATAATGCAGTCTGTCATTTGCTGTGCTCGTTTTTTCTTTTTTTCTTTTTTTTTGAGGGGTACTTGAAGGTACCATCTGGGGAGCGCATACGCGCTTTACACACCCAGAGTTGCCAGGTTTGTTAAAGTCCAAGTTTTTGCAGTGCTGCTCCATGTCATAACCAATAACTGTAGACCAGTGACTTCAGATAACTGCGGAAGAAGTGTTGATTTAAATATTTATTTAATAAAACGGGCTATTCGGAAGACTTACAAGTTCTTCTGTATTTTAAACTGGATTATTTTAATGACCTTATTTCAGTTACTGAAAACATGTGACAACCAAGTACACACACGAAGACAGAAAATAACATTGTACCTTATACAGGTGCCACAGAAAAACACAAGTGGTCACTACTTGATCACAAAATCGTCCGATGGTGTGAAAAAGCTGCGGTAACAAATAATTAACAGCACTTCGCGGATACACTTAACTTTAAGCTGTATCGTGATTTTTGGTTTCTGGATGATTTCCTTTCACAGTCCGCTGATGAGGCGCATACAGTGGGAGGGAGGGGACAACACGGGACGCAACTGGCAACCCTAGCGAGGCCACTCACGAGGTTGCTCCTTTCTCAGCCAGCACCGCTGCAGAGGTTGCGTGCGTGGCTTTGATGGACTGGTGAAATTTCTTAAAAATCTATCCAAGTCAGTCAAATTTGAGTTTCGCTAAAACATCACCGACATGCCGGCGTATTTTCAGAGGCCAGAGAATGCTCTGAAGCGTGCGAACGGTGAGTATAAACGCGTGGTTTAACAGATGGCCCACATTCATGCTAACTAGCGGGCTAAGGTTAGCTGGCTGTAGCGGTTGGTGGTGGTGGTGGTGTTAGCCGGGCTGGCTGCTAATGCTAGCCGGATGGCGGGGAAGCTATGTCGAATTTGTGTTTAGCCAACCGGCTAAGCAACATTTAATTGCAAAATAACGACATTTAAGAAGACTAATAGCTTTTTGATGTCGCTGACGGTGCCTGGGAGATGGTGCTAAAGTAGCAGTGTAGTAAGAACATCCTTCTATCACCGCGCACCAACAGCGGCCCAGCCAGCCGGAGCTAGCTAACCACGGTGTTTGATGCGTTTATATTTTGCTGTTGATGCGGGCCTTTGTATGTGTATTGCTGACTTGTGTTACTTGTTTGTGCAGAGTTTCTTGAGGTTGGCAAGAAGCAGCCAGCCTTGGATGTTTTATACGATGTCATCAAAAGCAAGAAACATCGAACATGGCAGAAGATCCACGAGCCCATTATGCTCAAATACCTGGAGCTCTGCGTGGATCTCCGCAAGAGCCATCTGGCCAAGGAGGGTCTTTACCAGTATAAGAACATCTGCCAGCAGGTCTGCGAGAGAAACCAGCGAAGTTTGCGCACATAAAATAATTTCTACAGTACGGTCTAAGTGGAGTTTGTGTCTTTGTTTTCAGGTGAATATCAAATCTCTGGAAGATGTGGTTAGGGCCTACCTGAAGCTGGCAGAGGAGAAGACTGAGACAGCCAAGGAGGAGTCCCAGCAAATGGTCCTGGACATCGAGGATCTGGATAACATCCAGACACCAGAAAGGTGACGCTGCTTAAGTTTTTATTGAATAAATTGTCTGTTTAACAAATTACTTAATTCATGCCTTAAGGCTGTTTCTGTTTTTTTTTAAATTATTTGATTAAAAGAAACAGACTTGGTTTATTAATGTGGAACTCATGACTTTAGCGTGCTCCTGAGTGCTGTGAGTGGAGAGGACACTCAGGATCGTACTGATCGCCTGCTCCTCACTCCGTGGGTGAAGTTCCTGTGGGAATCCTACCGCCAGTGCCTGGACCTGCTGAGAAACAACTCCAAGGTGGAGCGTCTGTACCATGACATTGCACAGCAAGGTAGGTTACATAAATTGTCAGGATAAGCCAAAGTGAACTGTTGTTGTTGTAGTAGTTTCCTCCAGTATTGGTCATTTTTGGCTGGGAGAGCAGCATTAGGTGGAAGGATCTAAATTCTCTGTCTGCTTACCTTCCCTGCAGCATTCAAGTTCTGCCTTCAGTACACCCGCAAGGCAGAATTTCGCAAGCTGTGTGATAACCTGCGCATGCATCTGGGTCAGAT
Organism: Cichlasoma orientale; assembly: GCA_034780415.1. Lineage (NCBI taxonomy): Eukaryota > Metazoa > Chordata > Actinopteri > Cichliformes > Cichlidae > Cichlasoma > Cichlasoma orientale. Next base: position 637,303 of record JAVDPK010001702.1, on the reverse strand, counting down.
CCAGCGCCATCACAACCAGAGCACTGCCATCAACCTGAACAACCCTGAAAGTCAGTCTATGCACCTGGAGACACGTCTGGTGCAGCTGGACAGCGCTATAAGCATGGAGCTCTGGCAGGTTTGTCTGTCTTACACTATCTTGGTAAACTACACCCGCATTTTCTTATTCGTCAGTAGCCCTCACTGTTGTGGGAAGCAGTAAATGGTAATGTGTCTGGATATTAGAGTTGATTTGTATACGAGACATGGTCAAAGTAAAATTAATGATAGTAATGCTTTTATTCCCCCACCTCCAGGAAGCGTTCAAGGCTGTTGAGGACATCCATGGCCTGTTTGCTCTTTCCAAGAAGCCTCCCAAACCACAGCTGATGGCCAACTACTACAACAAGGTGTCCACTGTATTCTGGAAATCTGGAAATGCTCTCTTCCATGCCTGCACCCTCCACCGGCTCTATCATCTGTCCAGGGAGATGCGAAAAAATCTGACCCAAGATGAGATGCAGAGGTATCCTGTTCATTCCTTGTGGATACATGTAGCAATGTTTTTACTTTGTTCATGGCCAAAATATTTAGTAACACTTACTTTTGATCATCAGGATGTCTACCCGAGTCCTCTTGGCTACACTATCTATTCCCATCACCCCTGAGCGTACTGATATTGCTCGGCTGCTGGACATGGATGGCATTATTGTCGAGAAGCACCGTAGGCTGGCCACCCTCCTGGGCCTGCAGTCCCCACCAACCCGCCAGAGTCTCATCAATGACATGGTACATTATGTGCACAAGAAAAAAAGAAATAAGTACTCATACACCTTTAAGAAAAAACAAAAATATATATATATATTCCCCTCTTTTTTCTGACTTTTTTTAATTAAAAAAATAAAAGTTGATTAAACATATTTTGAAAAATATAATGTTTGTGTTTTAGGTTAGATTTAACTTGCTGCAGTACGTAGTATCTGACGTGAAAGAACTTTACAACTGGATTGAGGTCGACTTTCATCCTCTGAAGCTGAGTGGGAGAGTGACCAAGGTAAACTATCCACCACCATGTGGCTACAACAGACTTGATAATTACAAGCATCTATCATTCAGTTAATTTTTTTTTGGTGCAAACTGAATATATTTGTTAAATTAACAACATTTATTCTTGTAATTTCCTGCTCTTCTTCTAGGTGTTGAACTGGGTGAGAGATCAGGCTGAGAAGGAGCCTGATCTTCAGCAGTATGTCCCACACCTGCAGAATAACACCATCCTGAGGCTCCTGCAACAGGTAATTCTCTCTTCTTCTTTAATATTTTTTCTAAATCACTTCACCCCTGCAATGGGTGTAACTGCTCTAATTTTTCTGGGTTTATTATATTAGGTTGCGCAGATCTATCAAAGCATCGAGTTCAGTCGTCTGGCCTCCCTGGTACCGTTTGTGGACGCCTTCCAGCTGGAGCGCTCCATTGTAGATGCTGCACGGCATTGTGATCTGCAGGTAAGATTCACTTTGGTACAGATGATGTAAGTTTGACACACTGATGTTGCTGATGGTCCAGTAACAAGGATGCATGGCATAACTTCTGAAAGTTTTCTAACATTTCTTTGTGTCTGGTAGGTCCGAATAGACCACACCTCTAAAACTCTGAGCTTCGGCTCTGACCTGAACTACTCGACCAAAGAGGATGCTCCTGTTGGCCCTTTCCTGCAGAACATGCCCTCAGCGCAGATAAGGAACCAGCTGACTGCCATGTCTGCTTCTTTGGCTAAAGCCATACAGATCATCAAACCTGCCTCCATCCTGGTGAGTTCACCCTCTTACTGATAGACACAGCGACTAGAGCCACCTGATCAACAGGAGCATTTTGCATACACTGATGTTGTATTAAATTATTATGCTGAAACTCCTTTATTGTTTGACTTTAAATTTATATGATTGTTGTTGTTTGTTTGTTTTTTTTAATTTCTCAGCAAGAGCGAGAGGAGCAGAACCAACAGGCCATCGCTGCCTATCTGAAAAATGCCCGCAAGGATCACCAGCGCATCCTGGCTCGCAGACAGACCATCGAAGAGCGTAAGGAGCGCCTGGAGAGCCTAAACATTCAGCGCGAGAAGGAGGAGCTAGAACAGCGGGAGGCTGAGATGCAGAAGGTTCGCAAGGCTGAGGAGGAGCGTCTGCGGCTGGAGGCCAAAGAAAGAGAGAAGGAGCGGATCATGCAGGAGCACGAGCAGATCAAGAAGAAGACTGTCCGTGAACGTCTGGAGCAGATCAAGAAGACTGAACTCGGAGCAAAGGCTTTCAAGGATATTGACATTGAGGTGACAAAATGTCGCCAGAAACAACTTGATGTGGTTAATTTCATACTGAATACATTTTAATGTGGGTCTAACGAACTGGTTTTGTTGCAGGACCTGGAGGAACTGGACCCTGACTTCATCATGGCGAAACAAGTGGAGCAGCTGGAAAAGGAGAAGAAGGAACTTCAGGAGCGTCTGAAGAACCAGGAGAAGAAGGTAATGGTGATAATTCAGCAAAATGGTCAATAATCTAGATGTGCACGGGGCCTTAAGTTTTATTTCTCTTCAGATTGACTACTTTGAGAGGGCAAAGCGCCTGGAGGAGATTCCTCTTATCAAAAAAGCTTATGAGGAGCAGCGTGTCAAGGATATGGAACTGTGGGAGCTCCAGGAGGAGGAGAGGGTATGTGAAAAAAGCCTAACATACAGAGATCAAGAAAATGCAAGAAATAGAGTATCTGGAATGTAAGAACTCGTTTTTCTCTTTGTGTAGATCAATAACATGAAAATTGAACGGGAGAAGGCTCTGGAGCACAAGAAGCGCATGTCCAGGATGGTGGAGGACAAAGAAAACTTCCTGTCTAAAATAACAGCTGCTCGGAGCTTCATTTATGAGGTAAGACTATTTAGTCCATCTGTGAGCTTTAGATGACTGCTTCCAGGACTTCAGTGCTTTCAGCTTCACTTTGGTATCTTTAAAGGAAAAACTGAAGGCCTTCCAGGAGCGCTTGGTAGAGGAGAGGAAGAACCGCCTGGAAGAAAGGAAGAGACAGCGCAAAGAGGACCGGCGTAATACTTACTACCGTCAGAAAGAGGAAGAGGCACAGCGTATTCATGAGGAGCAGCTCAAGAAAGGTTTGTACAGTTTTCCAGTTGAACATGTGAGCCAACCGCTCCTGATAAAGTAATAACATGATTTCATATTGTCATTAGTGGTTAAAGTAGTTGCTCTGAGGAACTTTAGTATTTCAATGTTTGTCACTTAGCATTATTTATTGGTCTGAGTGGATTTTCACTGGCCTGTTTCCTATTTATGACCACCACTTCTTGTGTGTCTCTGTTTTTTGTTTTTTCAAAGCAAAATACTAAAATCTTTTTTACAGAGCGTGAAGAGCGTGAACGATTGGAACAAGAGCAGCGAGAGGAGGAAGAGAGGGAGTACCAGGAGCGTCTACGCAAGCTCGAGGAGCAGGAACGAAAGCAGCGTGCTCGTCAGCAGGAGATCGAGGAGCGAGAACGGCGCCGTGACGAGGAGAGAAGGGGCCCACAAGAGGAGAAACCCAAGGTACAGATCATTTTTAAATACCGTAAATTCTGGACTATAAGCCGCTACTTTTTTCACGCGCTTTGAACCCTGCGGCTTATAATATGATGCGGCTA
>JAVDPK010001702.1:606776-617668 GCA_034780415.1 Cichlasoma orientale | reverse complement strand
ACACAAGTTAAAAACACAAGTAGGAATAATTACACTTTCATTGTTTGTTATTTGTAAAATAAGTAACCATTTAATAGTTTAATTAACTATCCATTTCCCATTTAGTAACAAAGGTTATTATAAAGTGTTCCTGATATGTGTTGATATATATTGTTTAAGTTAAAATGGAAAAGTGGCTCAAAACTGAAAATATTTACCAGTTCGTTCAATAATTTCTACACTTTAGTTTGAAATATAGAGTTTTTTCCCCTCTTTCCAAATTACTCTCAGTCAAAACTCGAGAATGACAAGCAACACTGACCAGAACACTTTATTCTAATTTACAACAGGCAGTTTTCATAACACACCAGAAGGGGTTTCTTGACACTCTGTAATTCATGGTAATTCATGACGTTTCAGCTGCTTCATGCGACGTCTTCATGAATGCTGATCCAACTCTTACGCCAGCTCCCATTAGCTTCTCATATAACACTGAAGTCATTTGTGGCATCAATGCGACGCCGTGCCAACTCTCTGGTCAGTTCTGTCATAATAGCCCACCCCCTCCCCCTGCACAACAGACGCTTGAAGTTGGTTTAAACATGACTAATATTCACAAACAGTATTTTCCGTGGAGGCCTGTGTGTGCGTGTCTTGTAGGAGTTGTGGTTTGGTAGTGGGTGTCTCTGCATTCTCCGCTCCATCGTGGAAAAATACCGTTCGACAAAATAGTCTGTGGCTTTGTCTCAAGAAATTGAATGTCCTCGGTTGTGGCTGAATACACATCGTTATGTTCAGCGCAAACACCTAACAAAAGAAGCGGTTTTGTCTCATGAGCCTGAAGGCTGCAACTTCAGCTAAGATTAAGCACACAAATATGGAAGTAATACGCAGGAGATGAGGCTGGAAAAAGTACGAGAAGCTTCGTGTTTGTTACTTCTTTCCACTGGCGGCAGATGTTCCTGAATTCCCCGCTGCAAAATAGTGCAGCCATGTGTTCCAAATGTGTTACGGGAGGGGAGAAAAATACAGTGTGCTGAAGTGTCTGACATCTAAACACTCACATGTTTAAGCAACGCAGAGAGACAAGAAAAGGCTTTTAGTGCAGGTTTCAGTGTGACTGCTCGCAGAGCTGGAGCCTTGCTTGACAGGCGGTGTAAATGATTGGTAGCAGTAATTCAGTTTGTGACACCTATTATGGGCCAATGAACAACTTAGCACCTCTACAGAGAAACTGACCTAAATTACTCTTGCTGATCATTCACTCCCATTCACTCATAATGTTCTTCCTCTGCACAGCTTAGCTATTTATTGAAGGAGAGGGATGCTGCCCCTGTCTAAAGATCTCAAGTGGAGTTTGTGAGAGCCACCTTCTAATTAATAACAAGCATAACTTGGTTTACGTAAGCTTAAGGTCAAATAATTACCTCTCCACGAGCAGCAACACCGAGAGACTTTGAAGTCTGACCAGCGTTGGTTGTGAAGTCTCCAACATCGGCGGCCGTGCAGCACTCCATTATGCATTAGCAGGAACCGAGAAGTGCTCTGTGCTTCACCTGACTCTAACTGGCGCTGACCCTCACTGGCTGAAGCCCCTTCAAGCATATAATTGCATGCAGTGTGAACATATGAACTCTAAATGCATGTAGCCCACAGAAATGAGTGGCAGTTGACTGTAAAGCCATGTGATGTGTGCATCAGCACCTCAGACAAACGATTCTGGACTATAAACCAGCAGGCAGAGTAAACAGGTGCAACGCTGAGTGTGGAATATATAAACAAGGTAATGGCAATCTATGTCTTTTCAAGTCCAATTACTACGAGAGTTAAAGCCACAGCACCTGGTCTTGTTGCAGCTTTTTGTCCTCCCCTCCCCCCACAGGCTGTTCTATGTGTTTAGAAGTGAGGTATAATGGTAGCAGGGTGTGTAAGTGCTGCAGGTTATTTTGTATTTGGAGGTGAGGACATGGCAAATCAGACCACTTCACACATGAAAGGCAGGAGTAGGTTCATTTAATTCTCTGTGCCTCTCTTAGCCTGGATCTCGCTGTCCTTTTAGGGGGACTCCAGAGGCTAGTTAAAAGGTGTCTGATTCTCACCATGAATCTAATTAGATCTCTGACTGAGGTCTTAACATCTCCTTTGGAAAAAAAAAAAGAGAAAAGAAAAAAGAAATGCATGGAGGAATAAGGTGCTAAAGCACATACCCCCTCGCTTCCACTGCACCTTGGCCTGAGCCGTCCCCTGCTCCCTCCTTTTCTGGAGAAAAACAAAGTCCTGCAGGCTAATGAAGTTTGTAATTAAGGAGATTCTGTCGGGCTGAATGAGTAATTAGGACGTAGTTTCTCAGGGGTGTTAATGGTGGTCAGGCTCAGTGGAGCACAGGCTGCATGTATGGCCAAAGAGAGCGCTCTTTCATACCTCACCGGGAAACAGAAGGGGGGAAAACGCGGGCCCGTTCTCCCCTTGAATTGGACCTGTTGTCTCTCAGGGAGGAGGCTGTTTGGTGCACTTGTTATATAAGATTTGCAGTGTTATTTAAGATCCGAAACATTAGCGGTTGAGGAGAAAGTGTCCTTCGTCCTTCCAGATGATCATGTTTAGGCGTGTCTATAGGAAGCATTGGTGCATTCTCAGCCCAAGTAATTTGCTATAGATTTCTGACATGTTGTGAAATCAGATATAATTTGAGGCAAATGGCTGTGGGACAGGACCACGCTCTGTTCCCGGTGAAGACATCTCCGTTCTAATTATCACATTTACTTCAGATTGGTTGACTGCGCTGCTGATAAAGAAAGTTCACCTGGCCTCAATTAACTATATTTATCTCAGATTATCCCTCCATGAGATTTCTGCTCTGGCAAAAAGATTAGCGTTATTAAGAGTCGCATATGCAGGATGAATACATTTTCAGACAAAGTGACATCTCTTAAGAATGAGAAATTAAATCAATGAAATGGGAATCAAAAGGAAGTAGCTGCATGTTCTCGGGATTCTTCAGCCACACTCTTTTTTTTTTTTTTTTAACTTCTCCCGCTGTAACAGCACAGCCTGCATCCGCAGATATGCTCTTTTCAAATTGAAAACGAAATTTAATAATTGTTTAATTCTTATCTTAAGTTATCTGCGATCAAATTTGTTCACCAAAACACCGAGGTGAGATTTAGTTAAACTTGCACTTTGGATTCGCAGTAATAAGGCGCATTAAAGCGAGGACAGCAAGCCCAGGTGAGAGCGTTTACAAACTGACGTCTCTGACAGATACTGTAGAAGGAGTCTCTTCAGAGGTTGATCTCTGGTTAACCTCTGCATTCTCCAAAATCATTTATACTCTTTAAACTGGGAAGTGTCCCGCTGTGAGGCACAACACCTGGGCTTTGAACCCATGACCTCACATCTGAGCGCTCTCGCTGAAGCCCCCGCTGCCTCCCGGTCAGCTGGAGGATCAGCACGGACAGACAGACCCAGAACTCTTCATTTCCTGTTTCTCCTGCAACCAAAAAAAAAAAAAAAAAAAAAAAAAAAGCTACCTGTGTTTCAGGTAATATGATCAACATAACCAAGGTACGACCTTTGTGAGGACAAGTTCTGTTTTCACTGTTTTGTGGGTAAAAAGCCAGAAGGAAAATAGAAACCGAATGATGTGGTCATTCCAGATATTTTTGTATATTCAAACATAATAAAAGAGACTTTAAAGTAATATTGTTCCAGATTTTTCCACTTTATTGCCATTTCTTTGTTGTCTTAGGATTGCTCCCATGGACCAAAAGGGATAAGGCAGATCTCAGTTGCAGACTCATTACAGGTTAAGTAGAGCAGGTGTTTGTCAGCTCCAGGCAGACCTACATGGATGAGGCCTTCTCATGCAGGCTACTTCCTCACACATTAGTCTTCAGCCAAATTACTCTGAGTGGAGGATCTGCCTAGCCCATCCCTCATCGTCCAACGTGACCTCTCTCCCCTCTGTGCTGCAGGCAGGGCTGGAGATAAAAAAAGCTGAAAACCGGCTCTAGGAATCCTAAATATTAGTGGTTGTAAATCAGCCCCCAGTGGCCTATGAATAGCAATTATCTTTTTTTGCACTAATAAATCCCCCTAGTCACAGATAAGATGGTTTTCTTCCCTAACCCGCAGTAAAAACAGCTAAGTATTGAGCAAGCAAAAATGGGAGGGGTACAGCAAATAAATGAGGGCTCTTTAGCAGTGGATTACACTCAGTCATAAGAGGAAAAAATGTAGTCTTTTGTAGTGGTGGTGCACAGTATATGAACTGAGAGGGGAAACGGCGAATGATCACAGGACTTTAGGAATTCAGATGATATCAAGAAGCAAGCTTGAGCTCTTATCAGCCTTATCAATACCTGCTAAACACGATTCCCTTCGGTGCACGCTGAGTTTCGGCTGGTAGAAGTGCTGAGATTTCCTGAAAATGTCACTGGAGGGGGGGGGAGCAGAGGGAACATAGTGAATGATTGTGAGGTTATACTAATCTGATAGGAACACTCTTTGATTTTTATCTATAATCAGTCAGGATGGACAAGGTTTAGCCACTGATTCAGCCGAACATCCTTCAACCAGAACGCCAAAGTAACTTCCTCTGCTTCCTCTGTTGTTAGCACTGAGAATAAGTTCACAGTACCTCTGCACTCTGCTGGGATTTACAAGACTTTACGGTCATCACCTATATAGGAGAAAAACACAGCAATCAGGAGCTTTTTTTCCCTCTCCGCTCTATAAGGTGAACGAACCCTTATTCCATGTAAAGACTTAAGTTAACCTCATTAAGCTTGCTCACACACAAGATACATAATTATCCCTGAGAGGATAGCCAGTGCTAATACAAATTAGAAAGATAATTAAGCTACTGAGACTGGCCATTGCATCTCCCAGAGCATTGGACCCACAGAACCATTATGGTGAATTAGAGCCTTTGTTTACAGTCACAACAAGAGCCTTTTACCGGTGGCCATGTTTGTCAGAAGCCCCACGTAACCTGGGTTCAAGTGCGCCGTGCTTCCTTTGATTACTTGTGGCAGTTTGGGAACACACCTTGCCCAGGTGTCTGTGTTGTACCTGCAGAAGATAATGTGAATTCCTTTCTTTCGGAAACTTCACAACGCCCCACCCCCCCGCTAAAAGCATAGAAAAAGCGCCTCTGGGCACTCATAAAAATTCAATCTAAATGACAATCCACTTCTGAAGTGTGCAATGCATCTGCTCCCCTCTGTGACAAGGCAGTTTAGTTCCTCGAAAAGTCATGCTAGCTACTTCAAAGATACCTTAAATGCCTCCTCAAGCTGGAGGAAACATTTCTCTCTTTGCCTTTTGCAAACTCTCAGTCAAACAGGAATAATAAATCTGGCTGATTTCTACATTCCTCTTTAGATCATATGATACCTAAACAGCCGAGTAAAAACTCAAACTGCTCCAGTCTGTGCACCGCAAACATACATGAGCGCTCCTCAATGTGGTCTCTCCGCAGCATCGTGATTAGATCAGGGCTGAACTTTTTGGTGAAAATATGTCAAGAGAAAAAGATAAGTACACACAGCTGGATGCGTTTTAGCCCGCAATTCTCTTTTGTCATAGGACGAGCACATACTGTGGAGGGTCCAAATGAAAATGCTGTTGCATTTGAGTGAGCTAAAGCAATTGGGATGGGGGGGGGGGGATTGTTCCACAGGCTCCAGCTATGCTTTAAAAATGCGGCAATACAGCTCGTGATTTTGAAAAAGTTTCTGACCATGTACAGAGGCAAGTTTTCTTTTTCTTTCCTTTGGTGAGGGGAGTTTGGAGAAGAGGAGCACGCTGCTGGTTGTGTGCCAGCTCTGCCTCCTGTGGTTTCACGCATAACAACCTTGCATGTGCACAGCTCTAAGTAAAGCATTGATTTAAGAGGGTACTTCTTCTTTCCACAGCTTTAGCAAAACAAGCTCCTATGTTTGGATAGACCCTGTAAGCAGCTCACTGACCTGAGCAATGGGTCAGATTAAGTTGGACCCTCCCCACCACCACCACCGCCGCCGCCTTCACCTCCCTCCCTCCCTCTCTCTCCCTCCCTTCATCCCTGTCGGCCCAACGCAAAATGAGGAAAGGGAAAGTGCTCTTCAGGGCAGGCAGGCCTGCCAGCCGGGTCAAGGGAGTTGCTCGGGAAAACAGGAAACTGACAAGAGAGACAAATGATGGGTCTCACCCAACCACTGCTGTTTAACCAGTTTGCCACAAAAGCTGATCATCCATAATTGCTGCAAGACTTTAAAGTCTTTAAAAGACCTGGTGAGATTTAATTAAAAAAAAAAAAAGTAAACCATTTTACCACAGCTCTGTCCACCGCTAAGCTGTGGTTACCTAACTCGCTATAGTCAGACTGATCCCAGTACAGGTAAATCTGTTACCTCTGAAGCCCGTCTGGGACAAAGCTGGGATAATAAGCTGTAAAGGAGGCCTTACAGCTGATCATAAACACAGCATCTGTTATAGTTCACAATTAAAAGAAACATTAACTGTGAGTGGAAAACCAGACAGCAAAGACTGTGACATGGCATCAGGCTTAACTTATATTATCTATTGACTCTGCTGAGAGAGTGTTCACAATAAGTTAGTTATATATTTTCTCTGGACAAGTTGGAGGGAGGACTGTGTGTGCTTTTGCACGTGTTTGTCTGTGTGCGTGTGTCTGTGTGAGTAAGGGGAGGGGGGGGCGGGGGGGGGGGGTTCAGTGTAGAGAAGCTGCTTTTGGCCAAAGGCAAAGATAAGCGAAGGGGAGTGGAGGTGGTGGGAGGGACACAGCGGATTGAGCCAGGCAATCAGCAAGCGATCTGAGGCGGTGTTTAGTGGTGCTGTAAGATCTGCTAAACTAGCCCTAATTTCCCCTGTTGTAGGAGATGTGTGAGTTGAGGTGGAAAGGGGCAGGAGGAGGGGAGGCCTTTGGTCTGTCAGAGTGGAGTTAATCTGAACCTGGGGCAGCACGTTCACTTTTGATGGAGGCCAGAGATTGGACGCCGAAGTGGAGGAGGAGGAGGGCTGGGAGGATGAAAGATCACCCACACCTGCGAGGGGCTGCCGAAAGTTACAACTCACTCAAAGAGGCCTTTCTTACTGCTGCTCCATTTGTCAAAGATGATGGGGGCAATAGAAGCGAGAGCTTCCCTCCTTTTCTGTTTTTACTGGTGGCTCATCATTTGCACTCACTGCTACGGGATAAAGATTACACCGATTTGTCTTTTCGCCACTAAATCTTTGCCAAATGCAAATTAAGTGCATACTTATGGAGTGAAAAAAAAATATCAGCGCGAGGATAAAAGAACCTGTGAATGAAGTCTTGTTGTGTTGTGTGTGCTCCAGCACTTAATGTTTTCCTTCCATATTTGATTCACCGCGGCCTCTTTTTGGTTTCAAACGTGTCTGTGTACAAAATCTCCCATAATCCTCTTGGATAGAAATATAAAGCACCGCCCCTTGAGGTCTGCCCTCTTTGGCCTTGCGTCTTCCTCTCATGCACTCAAAGATCCATCTGTGCCGAGAGCTTTCGATTAACTCATAAAGGTCCTCCCCTTCTTTGCACCATAAAACACTGGGATCCGAAGCAAAGCGCTCTGTCTGCACAAACCACAGCTTCATCAACAACAACCATAGGCAATAATTTACTGCCGTGAGGATTCAAGACAGAATTTCTTAACAAGGATGAACATGCTGTCCAAATCAATAACTGTGTGAGGGTTAGAAACACAATTTTTTTGGGACAGGTGCAAGATAAATTTTGGTGTATTAGAATGCCATACAGACTCTGTTCTTTATTAAAGTCAGCAACAATCCAGTTTGTAAATGCATTATAGGTCAGATATGCTGAATACAGCGAGTGTGCTTCCAAGTGAAGATGGGAGGAGAGCATTAATCCCCCTCCTCTGTCTGTTTCATGTGGCCTTTTTTGCTCTTTGCCAGGGTAATGCTCTCCCCTCAGCTGGCAGCTCAGACTGCGCTGAGAGCACGGCACATCTGGATCTAAAGCTGAGGGAGGGATGGTGTGCGCGAGTGTGTTAACAGACCAAGAGCTCGTGTCTGTGCTGGGCAGGTGGGCACCGCTTTGTGTTTTTTGGGCGTATTCTCTGAAGAATTATGAAGAAAGTGCCCTCTGTGTCCCAACATGACGGGGTGAATTCCCAGGCAGAGGTGCTCATAAACAAGAACATATGGAGGGTAAAGAATCGTAAAGATTTTGTTTCCGCTGGCCCGGAGTCCCGCTGAGAGCAAAGTATCAACTTCAGTCAAGGAATGAATGTTTTCTGTAAGTTATTGTCCAGACAAGTGGTGGAAGTAACTCTTCTCCAGAAAACAAGGAACGCTCCCAGCTGGGATTGAAACAGATTGCGCTCTACATGCATGTATTCAAAATGAGACGTATAAATCGTGCGCTCATGTTAACAGATTGAGATGTTTTACAAGTGAAACATGCTTGCTTTGACATTCCTGCATTAACTTTTCAGATCTGTGACGCTGCGAGTGCTTCCGTCTTCTCCTCGTACATGGAATGTTTTTCCAGAGTGCGGTTTGGACGCTCATTCATGCCTTTTCGCATGCAAATCAATTTCCATATGTTCATCTGAGAGAGATAGAGAGAGAGAGAGAGAGAGGGAGAGATGTGCTTGTGCGGTGAGCACTACCAGAAATTCAAGTTCTCTCTGCTATTCTAATGAGACTCTGTTCAAATATAGACAGGAGAATTGCTCGCGCCATATAAACACACAGCCAAATCATTGTGTTTGATGAATGGACTAAAGGAAGCCTGTATATGCACATCGTTGATGTTAGGCCTGAGGCTCTTGTCGAATAGATTGCGAGAGAAAATGTGGGACAGAATTCCTGGCAAAGCTAACAGGTCAGGGAATATCCACTTTATAATGGCACAGTGTTGTGAAAAACAAGTGGACCAGCAACTCGTAGATCACATTTCACACCCAGGGCCAATTAAAGACTGCTTTAAATAACATCAAGCGCTGATGGATCTGTCTCAACCCTTAACACTGCAACCTTGGAAGCACGAGTACTCATTTCCCTGCAGTTTAGCAGCGTGTGGCCGCCAGCAGTCATACACAAGAAAGGCTTGCAGTGAAAAATAATGGGCACATTTTTACACCTTCTAGTCCTTGACACCTGCACACCATGTCCTCAGTTATAAAGTGGGTGAAGTGGTTGGTGTTAGCAAGAAACAACATTCAAAAGACTGTGCTCCAGACGGAATCACCTGTAAGAAGCGGCTCATCTTTTTCTTCTGTCAATGTTTTTGAAAGGGGAACCGTTTCATGGCGATTGTGAACAGCTAACTGGTGGTGCTGGGTGTGAGAAAGTGTTGCTGGGATATTTCGCCACATGAAGGGAAGACCAATTGTGTGTACAGCACCATCTCTGCAGGGATTAGTGGTGCCATTAAGTGGCGATGAGTTGCAGCGGGGGGCCACATCCCCTGCTCCCTCATTAAATCGCCGGCAGCTGCCCTTTATCACAGCTCTCCTTCGCCACCGTACTGTACCATCAGCACCCTCACAGCACCCATGGTGCCAGTCTAGGACCCTTGGCCTTCAAGAAAGTTTAATTACAGGCTACTGTAAGGACCACATTGATTTTTCCCCCCTCATGGTTTTCACACTACATCAATTTTTTTTTAACTATAAATGTGTTTTAAATGAACTAGACTAAAATTGTATTTAATACATTTTTGCACAGAGGAGGAGATGCTGGTGAGGCGGGGCAGTGTTAGAAAGGTATGATTAAAGCCATGGAAACTAACGTTTAATATGAGTAACATGTTTCAAATATTAACACTCAGTATATTAATAGATACTGTAAGACGTCTGCAATTTTGTTCCTCTGTATTTTGTTCTGATACACATAATTGTATTTAGTCTGGGATGTTACCTAGTGGTGGCTGGTGACTAACCACACAGCAGGTGATGTGCGAATATGAAGACTGGGATCGATTTGTTCTGTTCACGCAGTGACACGACAATGATCATCACAGCAAAAAACGCTAAGCTTTTCCAAGAGCAGCCTTTTCTCACGCAGACACGTCGCTCTCGCAGCTCTTTAATCCATCACCAAAAAAAAAAAAAAAATAATCCATCGACAGTGTTTTAAGTGTGGATCGGGGAGGAAAAAAAGACACAAAGACGCCGTGACCCCGCATGTATGTGCAGGAGTGCTTCGCACTACAATATTTTCAGAGATATGAAAAGGGATTCATAAATATTCCTGGACTCTAAACAGCTTTTGAAAAAAGAGACAGAAGTGTGTTCAAACACTACCCAGAATGATGTGCCCGAGGCTGTGGTTGCAGGGCAGAGATGGATTGCTGTGCAGACAGAGGGGAAAAATAGTAGGTGGGGCAGGAAATAATGACAAGCCCTATGTGTCTTTCAGAAAACGCCCACTTTTGTGAAGTTTGCCATCTCCTTAAGGCACAAGTCTTTTCTGGAAGCACGAAAGTTGAGCTGAATTTGCTTTTATTTATTTTGAACATGATGAAATGCATAGATACCATCTACACCTGGAACACCTTTTTTTTTTTTTTTTTTTTTTTAACATTTCTGCCCGGTTTCTTAATAAGTACCGTGATAAAGAAGCACAAAGTCCCAGGCAGTTCAGTGTTACAATAGTGAATACAGCTGCCCAATCTCAGCGCCTGAGGCAACCGGGTCTGGATGAGGTCTCAGAAATACAATCATACACACATGGATCTGGGGAAATTAGAGTTTCACGTAATGTAAGCATTTACAGGTGGTAAATATCCTGTTGGATTTTATGAATGTAGAAGCTTAAGCTTTACGCCCACAAGCTGCAGGGCAGACAGACAGACACACACACACACACACACACACACACACACACACACACACACACACACACACACACACACACAC
>JAVDPK010001702.1:590232-606676 GCA_034780415.1 Cichlasoma orientale | reverse complement strand
ACACACACACACACACACACACACACACACACACACACACACACACACACACACACACACACACACACACTTATGTTGGAATTGATTTAGTATTCAATATTAGGCGATTCAGATGTCTAATTTTTTTCGCACCTTTGGATAATCTACAACATCTTGAAACAAGCACAATTTCACCGATACGCTGTATATAAATGCAAACTGTGATATGCGATGTATGGCAATCACCGAGCCAACTGGTGGATAAACAAGTGAAATCTCTAACCTATGTCAATTCCTGATATCGGCACCGTGGAATATGAGTCTAATTTCAAGGTAATTAAGATGATCTCTTTCCTATTTATTTTTTCAATTTACGCGCCTTTTCAGTAATATCTTGCTTCACACATCAGCCCTGGAAATAGTTAAATCAAATTTGCACCCCTTGAATTGGGTATATCACAAACCTGATTGCATCTGCGAAATCCACCTTTTTCTGGGGTTTGACTTTTGCTACGCTCTGTGTAATTACATGGCGAGGACCGGCGACAGCGTTCGAGACAACAGAATTACCTCAGCGTTGGCTCAAGTAATCGCTCATTCACAGCATTAAAGTTTTCACCGCTGCCTGAAGTTCGCTCCAGTGTAGCGGAACCGAGGTCGTAAAGATGGCGCTCGGGCCCTCCTGTTTGTTACAGAGCACTTTACCTGAAGAGCCCGCTGTACTTAAAAGAGACTAACAGCCATAATGGAGATCTCTATCCGAGGCTGCATATCTGATCGAGGTGCTTTAAAGATCAAACAGCCAGCTAAACATTTGGCATTCCTCACAGAGTTTCTTTTGATGTTGTGCACCGCCTCTCTTCAAAGGTGTTGTCTTCATACCACCACGAAGATGTAAACATTATTACTGTTAATCCATTCAGTCATATTTTTGTTTGCTTTCAGGGCAGAGTCACGTTCAGTTTTATCCAGGATAACCCAAAGAAGTGCTCACTGACCGTTTGCAACACTGTTTAAAAAGCAAACCCAGGAAACTGTTCAGGAATCGCAATGCTGAGATTACAAGGGGGGGCTGTTTTGTGTTAACTTTCTGCAAATTTCTATTTTATTTTCTCCGACTTTTGACATCCAAATGTCAGGTTACTATCACAATAGCCTCTTAAAAAAACTTAACTAATTTCAATTTCGTTTTTATTTGCACAAATGCAAATAAATAAAAATACTGCAATGTTTCGCATTTCAGCAGCAACGGGTCTTATCTTTGACTCGGCTTGCATCACCTTGATTCTGTTCAGATGGAAGCAGCCATTATCTGCCAAATGATGTCTGAAATGTAGAGTATATTAATGATGACTGTAACGCATGCCCGATCACTTCCTTAGAAAAAATTATAGAGGATTATTTCTGAAAGGCAGAAAAACATGCCGCTTATTAAATCACCCCCCCCCCTTTTTCTTCATGCTTTTCATGGGTGGTCAACAGTAATCAGTTTACCGTCTGGCTCTTTCAGGGTGTTAAGACATCCACTTTTCATTTGCACAAACAGTAAGATAGTTTCAAGCACCCATTTAAATTAATCCCCCTTAAAGTTTTGTGCAGTCCCTCTAGAAAAAAAAAACACACACCCACTTTTAATCTGAAACCTGTTTTTTTTTCTTTTTCTTCTTTTGCAGAAAAAAAAGGATTTACTCATAATTCTCATTCTCATCCCTTCCCCCAACTTGCAAAAAAACCCACATCTGCATCCTTTTTGCGTGCACGCTGTGCAGAAACACGCGCTGCCACACACACGCACACACGCAAACACACACTGTATAATTTATAAAGCCTAAGCTCTTTCAATACTCCAAAATGCCAGATAAACTTTTCTCATTTGCTCCTAATTTGGTCACGCAAGATAATGCCAACATCTGAAGGCTTTTTAAACTGCTTTTTAAAATGCATTCCTGAAAGGAGCTGGCACTGGCACCTCTGCACCTTGTCAGCTCCAATAATTATTTCCAATCCGGAGCTAGCCCTTAATGTGCTGATTAATCCAGCCCTCTCCTTGCTGTGAGATGCATTCAGCTCCATTAATTTTTCAAAAAGGCCTCACTCTCTTTTGCTGGGAGCCCTGCAGATGTCAGGGCTGTGGCAGAGAAAGCCATTAGAAGTTAACACCTCCCACTCCCCAGAGACTGGCATGGACTTTCTCCTCCCTCATTCTAATGCCAAGCAGCCGCATTAAGGACGTCAGCTGCCAAGCCTGGCATTCCCTGAACTTGGACATCACCGTCTAATCACCCGCCCCTCCCCCCTCAAAAAAAAAAAGCAAACAACCTTAATAAAAGTGGTTTCAAGAAACCGACGCAATGAGAAACAAGGCTACGATGCTCTCACAAGCAGTGTCAGCATCCTCGCTTTGGTTTCTTGGGAATATTCAGGATTTGAGGAGATTCTTATGGCGTGTGTCACTGTTCTTATCCAAACTCTCAGCTCAGAGATTCCCAGCCAGGTTTCAAATCAGCCTCTGTGAAAATGTCCTTTAGAACAACTCACTCACCAGTGTGTTCGAATTCAAAGCGATTTGAAATCTGTGCTCCAACCTCCTCTCACTCACGGAGCTTTGTGCGGCTTCCCCCTTATGCAGACTGGTTACAAGCTGTCTCAATTGAGGAAATCCCCCCCTTCAAGCAGCTTTTATCTGCCGATAGGTAGGTGAATGGTGGAAATTAGGATTCCTGGAGAGACTTGGGATGGAGAGAATAGAAACAAAGACTTCCCCATGTCGGGAACCGATGTCTCTTTTTCCACTGCTTTTTCCTTTCATCCCAAGGGCTCCTGTCAGACAGAGGGAAGGAGAAGGAGAGCACATATAATACCTTTTAAGAGGCTGCCAGTTCTCTCCCATGCGATAAGCTCTGCTCAAATCACAATGGAGTTTCGGGACCCTGTAGCCACCCCACTGTAGGCCTGAGAACACACTTCAGCATAGACATCAACATCGATATGCAAGCACATTGAAATATAGCACTGTAGCTAATTATACATACAATATTGGCTCCATCTTGAACTAAAGAGTCTCTTTTCTGTTTGCGGTTACTTATAAATCATTGTTAGGGTCCAACTACAGTCTCTTAAGTTAACTTCAGGACTTAAACATCCAATCATCTGTGTGCACCACAAAGCTCAGGTTGCCAATACAGAGGTGTGTAGCTCCACTCAGCAGTGGAGATACTATGTATACAGTATTTTGTATACAATCCCCACCGCAAAGTATTCAAAAATCTGTATAAACAGAGGCAGTGTCAAATCCCAGCCCTTTTGAATGTTAATGAAACGGAGGTGTTAGGATGTCAGAAATCTGTCCAATAATGATAACAGTACAACTCCTGTTTACACTGAGCACGCTTCAGCTCCCAAAACCCAAAGTGCAGCCTCATTTACGTGCTAATGTGGGGAGGCAGATAAAGGACGGAGGAGCGATCACATGCCCTGTCAGAGAGTCACCCTTTGAACCATCCCTCATGCCGGTGAAGAGGGGGGAAATTAAAGAGCCTCAGCAGGTTTACCACCTTTCAAACACAACTCACACTCCACTCAAGTCCTCATGTTTGTGACAGAGGGAAAAATAACCATAATACACACACGCACACACATACACGCACACATGCACACAAGCTTCACTGTCGTGTTTCTGTACGGGAGATTTTCTTTGACAATTAATCCAAATGATTGTTTGGTTGGAGCAGAATTAGGATGAGGCTGATGTAATGTACATGACAGAGTGAGACACAGCTATACTTTGTATGAGGTATTAAATATACACCACTATACACACTGTTTTTTAATGTCATGTAGCCAGAATGCTCCCAAACTGACAGACAGCTTTATTTTACTTGCTTTTACACTAACAGCGGCTGAAGTGATAGCCAAATGTTCAGAATCAGAGATCCATCTAGTTCTGTTTCCTTAAAGCTCAGCAATGCTTCAGTCACAGTAGAGCAAAAATAGGACGGCAACTACGGAAACTCTGGTTGTGATACCAACTGCAAATACTTGTAGCAGCCAGCTGGTTTCCCCAGAGGTTGAGAGCACGACGCCTTCAGTCTCTGGGTGACCACTTTCAAACGCAAAGAGGCAACTGTAGTCTGACTTCGATTGATGAAGGTTTGCAACTAATTGCCATCTAATTTAAAGACAGATTTGCAACATGTTGCAATCAACCTGAGTCCCTCTGCACTGATGAGTGCCACTCATTTGCAACAGGGGGCTCAACTCGGTTGCAAAACTGGTTATATTCTGGTAATATTTCTATATAACGGCAAGGTTGCCAAGGGCCTGCTTCATTTTGCATTTAAATTGTCATCTGGCAACAACTACGCCGCTAATTGTGGAGGAATTTCTGGCTGGACTCTGTTTAATATGAATTTCTGTATATGTAGACAGCAACAGATTTGCTACAGATGGCAACAGATTTAATCGCAATGATCACAAACAGATTGCATGCCAACTTGACCCCGTTCTACTGCAAACCGATAGCAGACCAATAGGAGACTGACTCCATCTTTTTGCCATTTTATTGCTGTTTTGATGCACCAAAGTTGCTTTGAAGACTGTGAGTGGTCGCAGACCTGGTCCCTGTCTTCGAAGCAACCGTTTCAAAGGCAACAAGATCACATTGCACACGGTTGCAATAATTTTTATCATGCCGCAATCTCCAACCATTGTTTTGCCTAAAGTGATTGTATAGCACAAGTGAAACAAAACAAAATACAAAACACAAAGCTATTAAATAGAACTTGCACACCACCGAGGCTTCTTTCAGAGCTGTGGTGAAACAGGCTCTAAAATTAAAAATTGATTGCAGCCCACATATAAACATTAAGACCAGAATGCAAAAAGATGTTTTGACCAATAGAAAAGAACAGAAAATGAATTACTTTATGACCTCATCTAGTATCCCAAGATAATTAAAACAAATTTGGTACTCTCTGAGACTTTAAAACCCTGAAGCTAAGATGATGGGACTGATGGGAATGTATACACGACCCCAGCTGCACTGCCTTTTTAGTAGAGCGGCGCTCTCAAAGCAGGAAGTGAATTCACCAAATCCTCATGTAGTGTTTAGATGTGCTGAAATCTTGAAAAAGTAAACCTGGATGTTCTTCATCACCCTGCACCTCAGCCCTCCTGCTTCAGTCATTCTGCTAATGAGAGCAGGCTATGATACTGTTTCCACACGCTGATAAAACTTGAAGTAAGGCAACTGTCATTTTTCTTTCTTTTTATCTCAGTTTGTTAATATTTCACATGCCGGTTTAAGGTCGATGTTAGCTAGTGTGAAAGGTGTGGGTGGGCTTGCAGTCACGCTTCCATACCTCTGTTCAGTATTCATTCACACCTGCTTACAGTTTTACAGAGTCTGTCTGCTCTAACTTGTAGGTGAATATGTAATGTGTTAAAATAATTCATAATAATACCCACATAAACGTCATTTAAAGAAGTAATAATTTTCCATCTGTCTGATGTAGTTAATATAAAAAGAATACAGAGAAAATATACGACTAGCGGTTGCATACTGCAGAGTGGCTCTGTGGAGTAGTGGTTCACACGTTTGCCTAACAAGTGAAAGATCTGTGGTTGGATCCCAGGAGGAGTCACAAATTCCTTTGGGGTTGTGTCAGAAGGATTGCTTAGTGTAAAAAAAATAAAAAAAATCTGCCAAATCCAACATGTGGAGCTACCTGTGACTCCTTGTGAATAAGGGAGCACCCAAAAGTAGCTTTAACAGTGACAATATATGACTGACTGGAAACATGCCTTTATCACTAAGGCATTCTGCCTCTCATCCACCTATGCATGTTTGCTGTAATACCAAGCAGAGAGGTTCTGGTAACACGTGGTTTTCTGACTGAAAAGGAAACTGCCCACGTTGTAAGACGAAGGTCTGATTTGCGAGATATTGGTTCCTTTTCCTGTGATTCCTGGAAAGGGATCAGTCTCCAAGAGGCATAAAAGTTGAATAAAATTTCAGTGTAATTATTCAGGGGAGATTTGGAGCAGTGGAACATTTAGGCCTTTATCCCATGTATTATGCAGGGATTTAACAGCGAGAGCGCTATCTGCATTTGGCAAGAGAACCTAAGTAAATACTCCAAATGGATGAACCAGACAACCTAGAATCTCACTAAATGCAATCATTAAACTTGCAGTTTCATTAACTTTTACGAGTTTTGTTGCTCTTCTGGTAGACTGTAATTAACAATGTCAAACCAATACAGACTGCATTAAGTTATGATCCATAAAACAGAAACTTTCCTATAAAAAAAAAAATGACAAAGGTACAGTGTCCTTTCCCTCCTTCCTTTTATGTTGAGATATTTTGGAGGCAACAACAACAAAAAAAGTGAACCCCCAATGGCCGGAGTTCAGAGAGGGGGCAGGCCAGATTGCAAAAGAATTACTTTGAGTGGTGGATCGGCATTGCAGGAATTTTTTAATTTCCTGTTACTCAATAATTCTGCTCTAGTTAGGTCCTTGAACAACATCTTGCACTGTACCTTGTCTGATCAGCTCAGCCCACTGGACAGATGCAGTGGAAACATGCTCTAATCCTTTATCGTGGGTTTACGACATGGTGGCCCTCTGTCACTGGCATGGCTGGGAGGCGGTCAGGCCCAGTGATGTCATACACTGGGGACATGCCCCCCCCCACCTGCTATACAAGTGATTATTTTATCCTTCAGGGTTTTTATGAGCTCATGGTGATGAACTGGAATGATTCTGTTGTCTTTTACTGGGGAAATAAAAAAAAAAACAGTCAGATGAGAAGAAGAACGAAGCGAGCGCTAAGTGCTTTACAGTGGGGGCGTCGACTTCCAGGCCTGCGGGGCTGGGGAGCTGGCTTTCTGGAGAGGATATTCCTCTCCTTAACCTCCACTCCACCTCCCTCCTCACTGCATGCTCGTCACGGCTGTTCGGAGTTAAATAAATCACCTGCCATTGCAGGTGCTGACCTGTTGTTTATTAGTAAATGTCCAAAGGACAAGCTTTAAAAGGGGGGGAGGAGTTGGAGAGAGGTAGTCAAGGGGTTAAAGCACTAGTCGTGGGTCTTAAGGTTGATTTAGCAGCCCCTCTGGGAGGCTGCTGTACTACCCTGAAGAAATGAATGCCAATAAAGCCTGCAGTGACTGATGTTTGAGGGAGTCTTAATTGTCTTGTTAAAATGAAAGGCTATGGAGACTGTGGCAAAAAAACAAACTACATATTAAGGCATTTAGACGACATTAAAGATATTTAAGCAGAAAATGCTAATTTCACAGAAGTGACCAAATAGAAGTACAGTAAGAAAAAAAAAATCACCCTTGTATCTTTTAATTGAAGATATGGGAGAGAAATTTCTCCTTTAGGGTTTATGACCACTAAATCCAAATACCTGAGTTTCAGCCACCATATTTAAGAAACTATTTCACACCGTTTAATCACATCTTGTTTGTTTAAAAAGTGGAGGATTATGAAGGGATTATTTGATCAGAGTGCTGACTGTCAAAAATGTCAGACTCGGGTGACAATGCACAAAATAACTTCCATCCTGGTAACTGAAACAACACACGCAGGCATGCGGCATAACCTTTGAGCAGAGCCAGGATTGACAGCAGAACCTCATCTTCAGCTGTGTAATAAATTGCACTATTGTCTCTTCACTCTTGACTTAGCCTCATGAAGCATGCGAGCCTGAAAGAGACCAAAGCACCGGAGGCCTTAGCATAACACTCGCGCTGTCACCATCCAACAATGACTGGCACCATCCACCGCTGGTAAGTCAACCTTAAAATTTTTAAATTAAAATAATGATTGTCTAAACATTTATACACTTGATTTTTTGTGTACATATGCCTTTGTCTAGACGGTGCGTTGCCATAAAGCTGGCAAAACAACATTAGCCCGCGAGAACGACCCAAAATATCGGTATCAAATGATGTCATCTGCCCATGTAATGTAAAGCTAAGATTGAACTCGATCAATTAGGATTTGCAGTGGAGCAGAAAATAGCTTATGACAGAGCTAAGGTGGGGGAACGTATGAGGAAAAATAAACTTTTCTTCTGGCGCTCTCACACTCTCTACCTTTGCAGATATACTGTGCAGTCACACTGTATGCATTTCCTGTAGGAAGTCATCTTCATATTAGGCCAGTATATAACACTCTTAGAAGACTGATTGTTTCGCATGTGAACGTTGCAATGATGTGTACAATTCTGATTTATTTTACATCAGTTAAACAGCAAGACCCGATCGTTTAACAACCTCCTCGGACCCTCTCCCACCCCAAAGCACGTGCTCCCACGTCAGTGTAACGCAACATAAACTCCCTTCCACTTCTTTTACTTTGGTCTGTCTTTTGGAGTTTGTCAAATTTCTGGCTTCACTCAGTTTTCAAAGGTATTTCCTCAGTTCTGGTCACATCTAATCTGCTGGAGGTGCTACAAGTCGTTGCTTATTTAACAGGATTACTAGAGCATGCTGAGGTTTGACTACAAGAGAGCTCCCCCGGGGTGGCCACCATCTTTCGTTCAACTGAACACTGAACCCGTTTAGCTACAAACCCGTAGGCTGACCCTACCCGACTTAAAGCAGGTTATTTGTCACAAGACTGCAACCAAAAAAATACACATAATGTACACTCAAAGCCCCCCCCCCCTTTTTTTTTTAACAACACTGTAACTACGATGCATCACTTCTGGGGCTACTGGGCACTTCTTTTTCTCCCAAAACACCCCAACTGTTTTTGCAGGAAATGTAGCAGTCTAGCGTGCCGCACTGTTACTACAAGAGCAAATTTAAACCTTATTAAAGTTCTACAAACTGGCAAAGATGCAAAAACAGAAATCCATTTATTTGACAGAAAAGCTGCTCTATATATGGAATTTATTTGTGTGGGTCCTCATAACTGTTTGGCTTTTCTCATTTACTGCACTGATTCTTGAAAAAACACAGCTGAAGGTGTGCAACAACTAAGCCAGAATTTATCAATTTATCTACCTATTGTTGCATACCTCAGTGTGGAATATTTAAGTCTCCAGCTTACAAACTATAAAAAGAAAAAGGAATTGTATGACAGGGTAGAAATGCTCTTTATTTTGTGTTTGTTTACAGCAACACTGCTGGGTGGAAAATGTTGGGAGAATCAGGTCATGGCGCTGAATGAGGTGGAACACACAGCAGGAAATGCTTTAGCTGTGTTCTTGCTACTAGAAACAGGTTTTGGTGAGGGTGCTGCACGGACACACAATTCCAACTTGCCGGGTGTGAATTTACTGGACTGAGGCATTTATAGTGTGCCGATGTCAAATCAGGGCAAACCGACGTGATTGCTCGTGGGTTCCCACTGCTCGCCTTCTAATGTGCACTCCCTTTAGCTGATGTCGACACGTGTATAAAAGCAGCTTAAGGAAACGTTGGTTGGTCAGGAAATTATGGCCTGCACCCCGAGGTTGAAGCAGAAATCTACAAGCAGAATCTTTCGCTGTCACATGATTGAGCCTGTAAAGTCGATCTTTTCACAGCCTATAATTTGTAGCAGATATTATCAGTGTAGATATCAGTCCGTCAGAGTGAGCTAAATGATGAATCAGTTAAAATGACTCATTACCTGCTCAGTCTGGCTTATCGCCTTGATCTGCTTTCAAACGCACCGTCTTTAGCAGAAAACTTCCACCCGGTAAGCAAGTCTGTGCGGCGGGTTGGTCCCAGTGACAGCTCAAACATGTTTGTTACTGAGCAAAAAAGAAAAAAGGCTGAGAGCCGAGGCGTGATGGGCAGGTGTAATAACCCAGGGAGTTTAGATGTCACCCATGGGCGCAGCCCAGGGCAAATAACGCCTAGTGAGCGTCTGAGGATTCCTAGGCTATAATGTAACCCTTTGTTCAAAAGGCAGCAATGGGAGAAATATTCATGCTTGACGTGTTCTTGTAATGCCGGGGTAATGAGTGTCAGAAGGCAATGGCCATTTCAAATACCTTTTGGCATCATGCGTCAAATGCGTTGGTGTCAAAATCACAATCCAAATGCAGGTGCAGATGTAATTATTTCTCTTAACAATAATGTCAAGTGTATGCCTCGAAGACCAAGAAAAATATCCATGTATCTATTTTATCAAGTGATATTACAGTATATGTATAGCTGTCTGTCAAGAGAAATAGATAAGCTTTAGTCCTGTGTTTATTTTCACATGTATTACTGCTATATTCAACAGTTAAATGTCACCCCAGTATGCGTGAATGCACAATTAACAAGTGACTCATCTTTGAACAATTGCATAAACATGTCAAACAGCATTTTTTTCAGACACAAACTCGTCTTTCCATGTTTTTTTTTTTTATCGACCCTATTCAAAGGGGGCGGGGTACACTCCACAATGCTAAATGCTGTTAATCCCGGCCCCAGGCCTCAGACAACAGAAATACAAATTTGCAGCTGCCTTAATTACCAGCTTTCAAAAACAAACAATAAATCTGCCTTAGATAGAGATGCTAGTGGAAAACAAACAACCTCTGGGCTTACAGACGGTTATAACCATATTCTGATGTCTTAGGGAGATTAGTATAAAAGCCCCATATAAGGTGGAAATTGCCTGAGAAGGGATTGTGACACTTGTGAATGGTTTTCCCAAAGTTAATTAACTCTTGCTTTTTGGAGCAAAAGTTGACAACGGCACCAACTTTTAGGGTGGTTGTTTCCCAGTTGATTGAGAGATACACCTCAGAACAAGGTGTGTCTGTTTCACGCATGAGTAAGACGCTCTCAAGGCACAAAGATGTGCTCTGTTCTGCTCTGACCACCTGAGGACTGCAGCCCAGCTTTTGAGGTTTTGATTATAGTTTATGAGTCCTAATTGAGACTGACCTGGCCCGCTGGTGGCTTCATTTCATCAGGGGGAAGACGGGTCCGGTCCTTCGTGCTGACTGGGGCATCTCGACCGATCGGCATGGCTGTCTGCTGACCTCCACCTTCACAGGACGGTGAGGGACACGTCTCAAGTTCATCCTCCCCTTGGGTGGCATGCCTCTCAGCTTACCTCCACCTGTCCGCTGGGGCCGGCTTCACCCTTCACCCCCAGCTTCTCCGCGAGACTACTTAACATACTCAGCTCAGCTCCTTTTACAACTCAGAAACAAATCTTCCTGCTTTGTTTACCAACACCAATGAGAGGAAAACGCTGCTTTCAAGTCCAGACCGTGGCATCATTTTGTGACATAAAACTGAAGGCTTGATGTGCAGGATGTGTAATTAACTTAAACCCCACTTAGAAATTCAAATATTACTCCAGAACAGGACGACACTGAATATTTATATTCACCCTGAAGTTCAGTGGCTGTTGCTCTCTTTATGTAGTAACATAAGAATGTGAGTCTAACCCTTTATTAAACTGCAGACTCCTCATTGTTTGCATAACCCCAAAGTGACTCCAGAGTCACATTTGTTCTCTAAGGCCTCCGTACAGCAGAAAATGGCCGCTGCATGACCAGATCCTCTTTGATGCAATAATGAAAACAAATGAGTGTAACACGATAATATATCGAGGAGCGCAGCAGTTTCAAAGCTGACATTGCGGGGAATTGAGGTGCAACGAGGGAAACACTAAGCTATGTTTGTCATCACTCTCGACATTGTCTCTCGCACAAATTATTTCCTCCAGTTCACTTCAGAGTATTAGTCTTCTTAGGGGTTCAATTAATCAAAGGAAGCACGGGACCACATGCCTCTGGAGGCTGACTTTGACTGACCCCGGCGTCGCAGCGGACGCTATACTTCATTATTTTGTTCGTGGAATTTTTTAAGCGCTACAATTCACTAAAAGTCAAAATAAATACCTATGAAAACTGCAAATCATGTTGGATAAATGCCGCTTGAAAAATAAAACACTTTAGCAATCCCTGTTGTTGCTCAAATAGGACCCCCTAGAAATTATGACTATTACGGCGCTCTAAATACGGTATTAGGACTTGACCCAATTTATCCTACGTGAACTGACTTATGAAACCTTATCTCCTTTATTTCCATTAACATAACTCTATCTTTATAGACCTGGTATTACCTGCTATTTAGGTAGACTGCAAGTTATTTTCTACAAGCTCACCTGTTGTTCTCATAGGGAAATCAATGCCTCTCTCTGGCAGTATAATAACATTCCCTCTGGAGAGTAACAGCTTAATTCACTCTTATCACTTTTGGTTGTCTGGCTTCCAGTCAAGCTGGGGTCCAAGAGGTGAAATGAGTTTGGCAACCTCAACTCCAGGCACGACAAGAGAACACACATCATGGTACAGTTAGTGGAAAAAGAGAGGGAAAATTGCCTGCATAAGCAGGAAAGATAGAGTTTCATCGTCATCCCACTAAAAACGCACACTCGTCTTTGGCAGACTTCAAACACTTAATCGGCAATCATTTTTCAATGAGCCCCAGAGGAGCACATTTTAGTGCTCCACCAAACAGTCTGCTGCTTTGTGCTCTCTAATCCCTCACGGTTATGCATCATGGGGAGCCAGTGGTCGTTCTTTAGGCGGAGGTTAACCCCCACCTCCAGACTCACAGACTCACAGACAGACAGACCCGCAGAACAGCTTTACTGCCTCTGCTCTGCTTCACCCACAACATCTGTATCCATCAGGAAACACTCACTTTCTATTGGTGCAGCCCTCAAATTAAGGTTGTCTTTTGATCTGGAGGCTGGACGAAATGCAAATGAAACGTGATCCCATAAATGGCCATCTCATCTGCCTCGTTAGGCTCTGTGAAGAGATTTCACCAGCCCCCTTGGACGGAGCCCTGCCTCTTCTGGACTCATTTCACACATGTGACTGACTCACTTCAGAGACACCCACCACCCCCCCACCCGTCCCCAGCAAACACAACCACAAACCCGTCCTCCTTTAACTCCTGCTTCACTCCCATTTCATCTTTTGCTTGTGTTCACTATCTGAGACACAGTGCTTGGGAAAAAATCATATGCAAGGAAGCCAATAATCTAAACAGCACTTAACCTGGCCGGTGGAGGAGTGTATTTGTGTGATGAGAAAATCTCCAGGCTCGGGCTCCTTCTCATTAATGAGAAAAGATGAGCGTTCCCCACTGCAATTAAGAGTCAATCTCCTGCATTAACTCACCGCCCCACGGCCACACACACAGCACAAAGGCAACAGGCCATCCTCTGTCACTCATTTTTCTGGGGTGAGCAGTGCAGAGAGCACTCCCATGATAGATTAAATTAGATGCTCTGTCCTTTTGGGCTCACCTGCTGAAACCTAAACTTGGTTGTGGAATGAATGCAGCTCCAGCTCTGTTTGACATTTGATCATGTCACTATGATCATTTTAGTGTGGTGTCCCGAAGAATTGGATGCATTAAAATGCTACACTAAAGACAAAAGGCCTTTCTCTCTGCAGACATTAGGAACTTGAGGTAGAAGAAAAGCACAGGTGTCACTGATTAAATCAAAGCGAGCTTTTTTCTATTCTAGTATCATAGCAAGTCATGGCAGCGTTATGGGGAGCTATTGTTATTAAACTGAAGTAGATGAATAAAATGAATGAATTCAGCCATACCTGTGTTTTTCCTTTTATCTTAAAAAAGGTAACCGGGAAACGGAGCACATCGTATGTCCGCATGGTGCTGACCTGTCAATCAAAGGGCAGCCTGGTCCCAAAGCATATTCTGCTTGATCCTATAATTTAGAAAATGCAGAAGATCTGAAACTAGCAATTAAGACCATAAACCAATGACAAAAATGTTACTTCATGTGATAAATCAAGTTAGAAGTAGCAGTGTCATTCTCTTACAGACTTCCACGGAGCACAGTGAGGTTCTGGAAGCAAAGATCCTATTCATATCCTCCATAGGGATTTTAATTATGAGCCATAATATTGTGACCATCCAAAGTCGACATCGTGAAATGATGGCATGTGCTCCTGTAGATCCCACATGTCTGTATGATATCAGTCTTATTTTAAAATAATTTCATTCGCAATGTCGCAGAAAAGAACCGCTCTACTCACAATCCTAAATTGAAACAGTGATGCCTCTGATTGGTGGAGGTTGCTGTTACCATGGAAATGTTTAACTCTGCCAATGTCAGGTCACTTAGTGAGCACAAAACTTCAAAAACCACAAAGGCGGTAATCTATCAGTTTACACTGATTTATATATATTTTACCACACACACACACACACACACACACACACACACACACACACACACACACACACACGCGCACACACACACACGCACACTTTCCTTTAACTTCGCTCCAAATGGAAAATCAAGGCAATATAGCCGTGTTTTTTTGTTGTTGTTGTTGTTTTGTTTTTATTTATTTATTTATTTATTTTTACCGTTCTGGAACATTTCTTCTTACCAGGCAGTTTTTGTTGGAACACTGAACTTCTTTCAAGCTTTTCACTCCTTAATTATCTTAATAAGATCATGTATTACAGGGGTTTTACTGCTGGTTCAGAGTTACTTAATGCTTGAAAGAATTACCATAATTATAAAGCTGTTTGATCAACACTGACAACACTGCTTTGTCATAGTCAAGATTTTATTTCAAGCAACGCATTCTCTTCTCTTCACATATGAAGAACAGCTATCGGTGTTTCATTAATCTTGCACCCCAGCACAGTACCCTGTATTCTATATACAAAATAGAGCATGTGTAAAATGTATTCAGCCTATTAAAAGATTTTAAGAAGTTAAAATGGATAAGCAAGGTGCTGCTGTCACATCGGGAAAATAAAGGTTGCCAATATATTCATCTGTGGTTATGAACACTAGAGGAAATCCCGTTGTGATCGTTTTGTGCACATTATTGGCCTTCTGCCATGTTTTATCTAATAGACATTCAGAAGTGTAATAATTCTACAGAGGCTGTAGTTTATAAAGATTCACATGGCTTTTTCTAAATATCTGAGCGAGTCTGGAACTCAGCCAGGTCAAATTACAAGATAATGTAAGAGCTTTAAAGGATTTTTCATTTCTGAGTCATTTGAACTGTTGTATAATATGTCAATTTTATGTAAATATCAATTTGCATGGAATGTGTTAATGTCTCTTTCCGTTTCCATCCTCCTGCTCCCTGAGTGCTGAATATGAGACAAAAAAGCTGAGAATTCAAAAGTGTGCGATTTCTAACAGACCTTGTAAAAACTGAAAGGGCCCGCTGCAGTCAAACAACTGTTTTGCATTAACAATTAAAGAGAAAACATCCTCTGGCTCCAAACTGATGATACAGCTGGTTGAGTATTTGGAATCTGAATTATGATGAATTGTTGGCGCGCGGCCAGCAGCTGGGTCATCATTGCATCCTTGTCAATGTTGCCACCAAAAATGCATAAAAGACTCCGTAGCTAATGGATTGCGTGGCAGCGCTGCTTTCCGGTGCACCTGCAAGTTGTAAGCGGCTGTATTTATGTACATATACACTCATGAGTCATTTTATTAGGTACTGTACAGTACAGCTCTTGAACTGCTTGTTAAGGGAAATATCTAGGCAGCCAATCACATTGCAGCAACTCAACGCATTTAGGCACATAGATACACTGAAGTTCACACCAGAAATCAGAATGAGGAAGAAAGGTGATTTAAGTGATTGTGGCATGGCTGTTGGAGCCAGACAGGCTGGTCTGAGTATTTCAGAAACTGCTGATCTGTTGGGATTTTCCTGCACAGCCATCTCTTGGGATTACAGAGAATGATCTGAAAAAGAGAAAATATCCAGCGAGCAGCAGTTCTCTGGGAGAAAATGCCTTGTTGATGTCAGATGTCAGAGGAGAATGGCCAGGCTGCTTGGAGCTGATAGGAAAGCAGCACAAAAACTCAAAGAACCACTCGTTACAACTGAGGTATGCAGAAGAGCATTTCTGAACACGCAACATGTTGATCCTTGTAGCAGATGGGCTACAGCAGCAGAAGACCACACTGGGTCCCACAGCTGTCAGTGAGACTGGCATCATCAATGTGCAGCTGACAAATCTGCAGCAACTGTGATGCTATCATGTCAATATGGACCAGAATCTCTGAGGAATGTTTCCAGCACCTTGTTGAATCCATGCCACGGAGAATGAAAGCAGTTCTGAAGGCAAAAGCGGGCACAACCCGGTACTAGCAAGGTGTACCTAACAAGTATTTGGTTTTGCTTACCTTACATTATAAATCAGGTAAGTAACCTTTTGCAGACAAACAATTTTTGATTACAGCACACAAAAGCCCCTGAAGTAAATCAAGTTTTCTAATGTAGGCGTGGAGGAATATAATAAACATCTTTTTGAAAGGGTTCCTTTATTCCAAGATGTCATGTTTTGTGACTCTTTGTGCATCTCAGAAAGGCACAAAACTACATGCAAGATTTCTCCTGTAAAAACACACACACACACACACACACACACACACACACACACACACACACACACACACACACACACACACACAC
>JAVDPK010001702.1:565145-583169 GCA_034780415.1 Cichlasoma orientale | reverse complement strand
TCCAGCTCACTGAGATTAAATATTCCTCAAAGATTTATGCAGCAAATGCCACATTTTGCATTCCAACCTGTTAAGTATAAAGTTTGCATCATACAGACAGTGCAGTGTGTCATCCACATGACCGCTTGCCTGATTACTATTCCTCCCATCAGTTGGTCAGGATGTTAGTTGAAGGGATCATATGTCAGCACTCAGGCCTGTTTATCCAAAGGACAGGCCCGGGAAGAAAAGACAATCTGTTCTACAACTAATGACTGCTTGATTTAAGCGCCACAGAGTTCACTCTTTTCTGCACAGGCCCAAAAGAACAGAGAATTACAGGCAAACTGTCGACACCGAGGAGATATGTGTAGAAAGCTGATTAGTTGATAGTTCGCTCTGGTAACACCCATGAGTCAGAGGTGAGCGCGGGTGAAAAGTGAAAAGTAATACTGTAGGCTTCCCTTGTGTCATGCCCTCTGCAGAGGTGCAGGCCGGCTGCAGATGTTGAGGAGGAGCAGAGCGGTGGATTACATGCCAGAAATGGTCAGTATTGCTGGATGCGGTTTCAAGCTCACTTCGTGGCTTGATGAAGTTTAAATAAAATCAGAAAAGCGATCAGGTTCTAGCAGAAACTGGGAACTCAGTCGAATGCGGGGCTTTCATTTATTAAACTGCCAGTGAGGTGCAAAACAAGGCATGTTGGGAATGCAGCTGTTTAATTTGCCCTGCAGGCTTCATAAAACTTGTTGCTTTCCAAATACCACAACATGGTGGCAACATTCTGTCCTAGTGTCAACATGTGTACACATGTAACAAAGCAGCAAGCATTTCCAGTGCAACATAAATTTTCCCAAGACGAGCAACAGGTTTTGAGGAAGGATATGTTAATACACACAAATGTCTTTAATTCTTTTTATATGGAATTTATATTTCTGCTTAAAAACATCATCAAATGGACACAAAAAAAAAAAACAAAAAAAAAAACAAAGAAGAGGATGCTGATAGAATTGATGAGCGCGGACATTTTAATTGATTATACTTGATGCCTGAGGCCAGCTGATGTTGTTAGTCTGATTTGTGGCATAGCCTGGTTCCTCAAGTGAAGGCTAATTTGCACCTTTGCTTGGGTGACACTTTGGCTTTAGCCCGTGAGTGTGTCAGTACCTGTAATTAAAGCAGATGGTCAAATAACCCTATCAGGACCGCTAACAAAGTAGAGCCTCTTCATGGTCCTAATTCCCCGCCTGTTTGCAGAGACGAGCTGTGCCGCTTCCAATTCCCCCTGCACATTGTTACAGAGAAGTTGTTGTTTTTTCACTCGGTTTGGGCCTCATTAAAGCTGTGGTTACAATTAAGGCACACAGTCAATGGCACTGGTTAAGAACAACAGAGAGGACATTTAAGCGGCAGCCTCTGTGACATGCCAGCTTTGACCTTAAATGACTTTAAATGAAGCTCGTTAATACCAAGCTGCATAATCTCCACAGCACAGGTACTCATGGTGAATGAGCTTCAATCAGCCCCCCAAAAAGAAAGGGTCATTCCCTCAATCACTTCTTTTTTTATTATTCTGGGAGAAAGAAAAAAAAGAAAAAGAAAAAAAATTAAAATAACAAGTACACCATGGGAGGTCACTAAATTAAAGGCGTGACAGATCTGTAGTGTGTGGTTAGGCTTGTATTTGAAAATAACCCAGTTAGATTCCTATTAGGCTATTTTCTCTTAACTACTTCCAAATTTGCGTTCCTTCCCCCTTAAATTGTGAGATGTCTTTAAAAGCACCACACTGAGATATGTGCTAAATACCAGCTGAGCAAAAAAAAAAAAAAAAGAAAGAAAAAAAAATCCCCATATCTGTCTTAAAAGGGATCATAGAGTATAATCATCGTTTTACAATTGGAACACATGCTGTAATAGTGCATTCAGCAGTCCTGTGCAGTCACTATACTTTCTGACATGATACTACAGCACATAATGCAGCCTGTAATTATCTGTTTCCTGAAGGTGGAGGGCTGCGTAAAACTGCCATGAGCTCCAGTGTGCCTTTCATAAAACGCTTTTCTCCTCTTTGGCAGTCACTCGCGCAGACTGACTCACTGGGCTTCGACGGGGAACTTAAGCAGGTTCACACCAGGAGGGGCTGTAGTACAGCAGCCATCTGGTTAGGAGAACAAAGACGAGTAAAGCATACAGCGCACACCTACGAGCAAATGACTGCACAAACTGCTCTTTTTTTCCCCTTAACTTATTCATTCATCTGAGAGATGTTTGGCAACTCCCATCAAGGCTGCTTAAGTTAGTTTAGCCCAGGTTTCTATATCAGACCTTAGCTTGACCCCCTCATCCCCACAGACAACTGCGAGCAGCCCAGAATACATGATATGCATATCTTTTAGCAGGATGAGATTAAAGTGGCTAAATAAACATAATCAGCACGGGCGATAGTGCTGTTGTCCACTTGCTTATCTAAAAATACTCTTGTGAGACGTCATCATCCTGCTACACAGATTTGTGAAGGTATTGAAGCGCTTTCTTAATGATACAGCAAATGAATGCAGGGAGGGACAGCGTGTGGTGTGTGTGTGTGTGTGTGTGTGCGCGCGTGCACGCTTGTGGTGGTGGAGGTAGAGCAGGAGGAGAGAAAGAGAGGGTAAAAAACATTAATTATTAGCCCCAGTGGGATCTCTTATATTCTGTCTAGCCTGGACAACACCAATTAATACAGCAATTATTATCCTGGCCCGTAGCACAGGGTTGACTAAGCTGGCTTGCCTTCTGACGATTATGGCGTGAGGGGGAGCAGCAGAAGAGAGGCATGCTGGAGCGAGATTATTCATCTCACACTAAACCCCTGCTTTTATGATGCATGGTTGATGGGGGAGATAGAGCCAAAGAGTAATTTAGTCTGCAAATTTCAACTCAGCATTACAGCAACACAATCTCCCTATAGATTAATTTCTGTTGGGTGTCATCTTTAGGGGTGTAGGGGAGCACCAGTACGATAAAGAATGAACTGCACAGACATTTCCTTGTATTTCGCCCTCCTCCAGAGTAACAAGCAGGCCTAAAGCTGTACTTTAAAGTCTGAGACCCTCCAGATCCTGTGTGACAGGTGCACAGTTCACAGTGCTACTTCTCTTCTCATACCCCCCGAGGTCTTATTCTAGGCTGTGACCCAGCCCTGCACTGCATTCATTTCCTAAACATTGTCTTCTCCCCTCCCCTCTCCTTTGGCCCTGATTCCTCACCAGTGGACACAGATGTAAGCAATAGCTCCACCTAGTTTCTGCAGCGCCGCTCTCGCCCAAGCACTCCCTTTGAGAGCAGCACAGACAAAGTGAATGAGGCTCGGCTGGGAGAGGATCTGCCGTTTCAAATAAAATACTGTTCCCATATTATCCCCCTACTCGAGTCAAATTATCCACTGTGCTCTATTCTTCCTCATCATCTGTTTGGACAGGAGAGCTCTCTGTCTCTCTTGTTCTATTTTTGCGCCTCCTCATCCCCGTCCCCGCTCTCCTGCAGTGACAGCCCTTGCAGGAGCATCTTAAGCACATATACCCCTTTT
Source organism: Cichlasoma orientale (assembly GCA_034780415.1). NCBI lineage: Eukaryota > Metazoa > Chordata > Actinopteri > Cichliformes > Cichlidae > Cichlasoma > Cichlasoma orientale. The sequence continues at coordinate 579,619 of JAVDPK010001702.1, read as the reverse complement.
CCCCACAGCCACTGTAAAATCTGTGCTGACAGCCAATGAAAACAACACGGATGCTTGCATGTTATCTTGACATGGCCATGTTAAGCTCCGCTCTCATGATGCTAAATGGTCGTCATAAACCTTTTAAGATGTGCGCGGCCTAATATGGACTTTTATAAAAACATTATGCTGTGTAATATGTTTAGGTTCAGCGAGGACATACAGTAGGCAGCCAGTGCTCGGTGTCACAGAGCTCAAAAGTCAGGCACGTTATCCGAACAATGAGCGCGCTGTATTCAGAAAGAACCAGCAAGGTGTTCACACAGATGCACATTCTCTCCCCTGAATGCACCGCCATTCATCTTACTGCAGATTTTCATTTGGAAGTGTTTTATATATTTAAAGTAATATAGTAGCGATATGATTTTTTTTTTATGTTTCTCTGTCTTGTTCTCTCTAATCTATCTTTGCTTTTCTATGGCATCAATTGACAAAACAATTACAGTCTACAGGATCTTGTCTAACAAGCCCTTGGAGTACTAAGAATGATTAGATGGCGGGTATTACATGAGGAACCCATCTCTGGATTAGTGATGAACACAATAAATTCTGAAATAAGTGGAGGAATATGTACATCCCTTTCATGGAAGACGCTTAGGTGATTGCTGCCACGAGAGGATTTGTCAGCATAACACAGGATCTCAAACAATAATGTGTGTGTGATAGGACACCATGGAACACATTCATAGGCGAATTCACTGCCTGTTGTGTAAATGGATTTCTCTTCCATGAAACCGAGTGAAGGGCCAGAAAGAATGCTGCTCGGTTTCATCATCATTTAGTTGAATACATTAAACCATCCTCGCCATCATCATCTTCAAAATTCAAGCGAAAACAGCACATATGCCTTCAAAAAAAAAAAACACTGTTAAAGCCTGACAAATGTTAGCCTCCAACCGATCACAGGTTTCAGCTAGCGATTGGTACTACGCTGCAAGTTCTTTCCAATAGCACCGTCATTTATTTACAGGGGTGTTGTGTTGCATTTCAGCACAGAAAGGCGGCCAGGCCTCTAAGAGGAGGCGCTGTCATTGTCACTGCGAGGTGTAGGATAACAGCTCTTGAGCAGGTTGTAATTAGAGTGGCTGATGTGTAATGAGGGTGCAAGATTCCCGCTCCTGAAGCCGATGCCAAACCGGACAGGGGTGCCAATGGCACATCACCGAAAGGCATCCCAGCCAAACTGCGGTTACCACCTTACTCTCTGCATGTTACTTAGAGCAGCAGAGTGGACACCTGACAGATGGCTGCACCATATCAAAAGTGGTATTCACAACAGCCTCTCAGCCGAACCGGAGAGCTCCCCACAGGTGGTAATGATAATAATAATAATAAGCCTACGGAATAATAATAGAGTTATTAAAGCGATTCTCAAGTGGGGAACAGAGGCGGTGCTTTGGCACCAAAGCTCTGCTAGACGTGAAAGAATTTGTGGTTTACTGATTGACTCCTAATGAAAATGTTTGTTCTCCCTGGGTGTTGTTTGAAAACACAACATTTCATGGCCAACTCCTCTCTTCCTATGGTCACATTTTAACTTATGTTCGCAAGACATGTACAGTACACCTCCCCGCACGCACGCACGCACACACACACACAACACGCACAACCACACACGCCTCTTTTTGCACTCTTGGCAAAATGAAAACTTCTGTCGGAGTCAGATTGAAATTTATATCAGTTTGTCAGGCGCAAGCCAAAAATGATCTTACTGCACATTATTTCGATAAGTTTGGTGCCAGAGATAGAGAAGAAATGGAGGAAAGAGGGAGGAAAGTACCCCACACTCCATACAGCAGATAAGTGCAGAAGCCAAGATTCCTCTCGCTGCTCCATCAGTAAGTGCTCAACCTGACCCTAAAAAAAAAAAAAGGGAAAAAAAAGCCTTTTGGTGGAGATGCTTCTTTGCATAATATTCCACCCCCAGCTATACCCTCTAAAGTGCAAACACTTTTCTCAGGCAAGAAAAAGCGTCAATCACTCTCAAATTTTTCAAAAACAATCCAGCTGCGCAGTGGGGTGTGTTTATTCAATGCTCAGACAGCATTGAACTAATTCCCTACTGTACACACATTTATTGTATGTGGGTGTGAGCCTATCGCTAACTGTGATGTGCCAGGAGTTCGTCAAAGTACAAACTGCTACTACTGTACGTGATTGAACTTTTAAATTAGTTTGTGAGCAGTTCTCCATCTGACACTTTGGAGACAACACAGCCGAGGAATCGTAATGAGACAAAGAGAGAGAGAAAAAAAAGTGTTATGTCAATAATGTGTTGACATATCATATTTTTCCTACCTTGTTTATTTATTTTTTTAATGAGGAAGGAGTCTTTATCTGTGGCCGAACCACCACCATGAAATTCTTTTCTTAGCTGTGCGCGAAGTCAAACACAGTGTAACACAGTTACACCATGTCAGAGCTGCAGCGCCGAGCAATGGGACTCATTACTGCTCTGCTAGAGAACATAACCACAATAAAACCACCACTTTCCACGAGGGCAGGCAGCAGGGGCAGTTCCTTTATTTGTGTCCGGCTGCGAGGGCAAAGGAGTGGGCGAGCTGCGGTTTTGCTGACTGGGTCGAGTCACGGTTGACTTGTAGAGTACTCTATTGTTGTAGAATATGAAATACTATGACATAAAGATGACGACAGGCTAATAATGAATGCATTCCTTGCTTTATTTAATTTTTAAATAGTGCATAATATTCATGGGTATAGCTAGAACAGCATGTAACTGCAGCTGGAGTAAACTAGAGCTGAGGAGTCTGGCAGGCGGCGAGCCAGTCGGGGACAGGCATTTATCCCAAAGTCCTGTTGGGCTAGTGGGAGCAGACCCCCACAGGCCATAAACTCCATAATGTAGGCCATCACAGCAGCTAGTCCATGTAAGTCTGACTTCTGAGGGGGCTCCAAAATACCATGGCAGCGCTTTCATTTCCCCACCGCTCGCTAGGCAGCCGCAAGAATGTCAATACAAATGAAAGAATGTCTCAGGAAAATGTCTCGAGGATTAATCAACACCTGTACTGCTTGGATATAGAGTCACAAATCACTCTAAACTAAGAGACAGTGGGAAAGCGTTTGCATTCATCATGCTCTAAACAGAAACAGATAAAGCTTGCTGTGTGTATGATGGCAGCATGATGTATAATAACTATGGGAAATACTGTGAAAGACCAGTAGTCTGTTATGAAAAGGTCGCCATGTGCCAGTTACAAATGGATTTTTAGTAAAACACCACATTATAAAAACAGTTTTATTAGAGGTAAAAAAAAAAAAAATTCTTCAACTAACAAAATAAGAAGTATATTTTGGATCACTGTTAGTGTTTTTGCAGTGTGTGTCAGTTTGGGGTCAATCTAATAAATGGGAACGTGAATTTTGGATTCAATTTAACAAATGAATGTAAAATTGGAAACAAAAGAGTAGCTTCCAGCCAGAGGTGTTAAATATCAAATCTAGCTGAGTAAAAGAAAAAAAAACAGAAACACTCGAGTCAAAATGAAGCTTGATAGTTAAGCACTGCGAGTAAGTAAGACATTAATAAAATTAACTATGATTATATTTTAGTAATAAATGAATGCGTTTTGGTACAATTTTATGAAATTATATCAAGTCAGCTTTAGACATTATTTACTAAACTATTGATCAGAGCAGGTGTTCTTTTAAACATTCAGGAAATGAGAAACAATTCTCTCAAATGAACTTGCTGTTGCTATGGCATTTAGTACAATTAACCACAGCCTGACATTTGCTGTCAATTTTCATTTCTGTCTTTTTTACCCTCTCCTTCCCGCGACCCTTCAGCGGCAATCATTTTTGCACTCTCTTTCAAAGATCTGCACATGCACGTGAGAATGACAGGTATCACAAATGTGCTTATTAGTGCTTACATCTCTTACACTCACACTTATTATAATGAAGTAATTTTACTGCATTAACACAGCGCACACGCTTAGCGACCTAACACCGAGTAATATGCAGCTATGTTGTCCATGCTGATATGTGGAGAGCAGATGATGTTTTGAGGTGATAATGACCAAGTCGGGGTAATTGCTCTGTCAGTGGGAGACCTGTAATCACTGCGCTGTGATTATGTAATGGACCTCGCTGATACAGAACAGGTGAACCGAGAGCAAGTCGAGTCACTGAAAGGATCCACGACGGGGACTTCGTTTACGTGCTCACAACAATCAAGACTGCGATGTGATTAAGACAATAAAGATGACACACCCGGATGAATGTTTACAACCCTGTTATTGCTATTAACAGGGCACTGATGACAGTATGCTGATGTTTATTATCAGTGGAGGTAGTTGGACCTTTATTTACCTCAACCATCCTTTAGATGATAGATAGATAGATAGATAGATAGATAGATAGATAGATAGATAGATAGATAGATAGATAGATAGATAGATAGATAGATCAAGCCTGTCCAATATTGTTTTATACAGGCTATAAGTAATTAATACAGTATTGTTTTCATGTTAACATATTCTGTCCCACAAACACGTCTATAGCATGGAGCTCTACTGCTTTCCACACATGGGTAAACCTCAGTGTTGGCACGTTTCTTCACTGTGACGAACAGCAGCACTGTGGTTTATTTTCAGGCACTTTCACATTCACTGTCCTGTAAACACGCAATAAAAGACCGGATGTATTCATTTGCCGATTAAACCAGTCCCCGACAAATATTAAGGACCAATATTTTGCAAAAAAAAAAAAGAAAAAAAAGAAAAAAAAAAGAAAAAAGGGAAGTACATTTTTGTGATACATTTTATTAAGTATATATCGCCTGTAGACTTTTGTGCTGAGTTTCACAGTCATTAGCAACCTGAAGAGTACTGGGAGATGAACTAAAGCAGTACTGTTTGGGTATTTTAATAAATTTGTTGACAGTAACAGCAACATGGAAGTTGTACATGTAGCAGACATCTAGATGTTTCAAAAATGCAAACACGTGTTTGGCTTTTGTTGTTATCTAATGTGTGATTGCCATTTCATTTGGTTGTGAAATGGTTGCCAACTAACTTTAGCAACCTACATTTTTTAAAAACATGATTTTGTTTTTTATGTCAATGTAAAAAAAAAAGATTGTTTCAGTCTCGCTGTGTGTGTTGCATGTTGAGCTTATTTGCATGAGGCTCTGAACAACAGAACTTATTGTTCCCACATGGCGGCGCGGCGCTCGGCACCGCCGTCTCACGGCGAAAAGTTTCTAGGTTTGAATCTGATGATCATCTGAGGAGTTCGCAGGACGTGTTGAGGAGGAAAAATCTGTTTTCACTTTTCAACCACATTTAGACATAAAGGGATGTCTTTTCAACGACGTTAGATGACGGCTTTTCACCATTCGCTTTTTAGCCAAACCATCTTCTTCAGTGTCTTCTCAGCATCTTTTCATTTTTTTCCGAGTGGGGCTGAACTATTCCTTTAGCATGATGAGTAAATTTCGCACTTCACAAATGATTAAACCCTAGAAAAGTACTAATAATCAGTAATCATAAATCATAAATAATTATTTTTGCTGTTTAACTGTGAAAGCTGGAAACAAGGCCTTCAGGATAAGCCTTTGGTATTGCCATACTTGGTTTACCCTCCTGGTGTAATGCTGCTATTATTACCTCGAGGAATAAATCAGCAAAGCAAACCACAAGATCTCAATCTCCAGCGCCACAGATACATCACTTGCACCCAATTGCTTTTTCACCTGTGTGTCAGAAGAAGGTCACAGTGGCGAGAATATTGAGCAGAGCTCGACCTCCCTCACAGTGCCAGACATCGTCTCACCCTTCACTGATCGGACACTATCTGTCTCCCTAAACAGGAAGATCCACAATTCCCAAGCAAGGTGCAGCGCACTGCTGTCACTGCCCACCTCTTCATTGTTTGCACCTGCTAAAACATTTGAGGTATTTGAGCAGCAGGGCAACACATTTGCTTTTCATTTAACCTGCCTTTGGAGACCTTTGAAGTACATAATAGAAGAGCAGCATAGGTCCCCCTCCCATCCCCCTTAATCATTTACCTAGTAAAGGCACATTCTCTGCAGCTAACCCATCAAGCGGAAAACGAGTTTGGCCCACTATTTCTCTCCCTCCCTTGCGTCCCTCCCCTCCCACCCTTCCTCCCTTGCGCTCTCTCTTGGCCTGTTTTGCTCCGTTTGAGTCACTCCCTCCCCTTCCCATTGTGAAACCCTCATGCAGTTGCTCACTGACTCCACTGTATATGAACGAGGGAGGCACGGAGTCAATTTTTGGCCACGTCTGGGCGTGAAGGCTTTCAAGAGACGCTGTGGCTGGCAGCCCATTGATACAACATGGCTAATTATCTGATGCGTCCAATCATGAAGAAATTTATTGGCATAGGGAATATGGCCTTTGTATTCTGGGCAAGATAATGAGACTTGCATGCTGTAACAAGGAACATGAAAAAGATCTGGTTGTAAATTTGAGTTGGGAGTGAAGCCAGATTTGGCCTAAATGTTTAATCATCTTCACTGATAATAGCATATGTTTTATTTTTGCTTGTGAATGTCCTTATTAGACAGATGGGACTGTCTGCGTGTGTGTGAGTGTGCGTGAGTGTGTGAAGTTCTGTGTGTCCAAGGGAGAGTAGAGATGCAATTAAAGTAATTCTCTTTCAACTGTAATTTGATTATTATGAATTAGATAAACCCAATGTCTCTTCACATGTATTCCTTATCTGAATAGTGTGAACTTTCTGGGAAATAGAAATATTTCCTACAAATGAAACAGCTGCGGATGTTTTACATTATCCATTAATGAGAACCACTGAAGTGAATAATCTGTTTCAGATGATTTGGGCAAATCACATAGCAACACAGAAGCATCAGCCAAATATATATCAAACAAATACTGTGGAGGATGTTTATGGATCAGCTCTTCACAGCCGTACACTAACTATCCTCACCTGTGATGGCTCACCTGGATCTGGGAACCCTTAACACACATTATTAGTCACATTAGAGAAGCGGCCAAGAATCGGAGGATGCTTTGCTGTGGAATGTACTTAGGAAATGCCAACGGGCAATTTGCCCCACCAGCTAAGGCTATTTGTACATTATAATGTTACTGTGCACAATAGCAGACTGTGAACGGACATTCCTGTTAGAAATAGCTGTGGTTGCAGATACTGATTTTCATGCTCATGTTCATTCAATCGTTTGGAAATATTGCTTAACAGCCAGTGTGTGCAGCGCAGTTGCAGATAATTAGCTCTCTCCAGAAAAAGTATCATATTCAATCACTTTATTTACAGAGTTAAAAAGTCAACAAAATTATATGTAGTAAAAACAACTGTCATATTTGTTGCTATGCTATACACAGGTATGTGCACAATATGGCAAAGTGGGTGCTGTTTGTGGATTTTTGGTCGAGTAACACACTGTCCCATCATAGCGCATGCAAAGGGTGAATCAAGGTGCAGTAAAGAGTCCATTGGCACAGTGATTCAGATGGATTGCAATGTGTTGGCAATCTCTTTATAAATTAGACAGCAATTATTTATAAACCTTTGCCAAACTCAGAGTGATTGCAGTCAGGACGTGATTGTTTAGTGTCTTTTGTCCTGTTTCTCTCTGGTCTCTTCCCTGAGCCTTGTTCTGCAGAGGTTTCTTCCTGTTAAAAGGGAGTTTTTACTTCCCACTGTCACCAAGTGTTCATTCATAGGGGGTCCTGTGGTTGTTGGGGTTTTCTTTTTACTTTATTGTGACTAATATAGCTGAGGGGAGAGTCAAGTGGAATGTTCCCAGAGAGGAAATTTGACTATATCAGGTTTGTCAAAGTGTGGCCCATGGGCCAAAGGTGGACTTTAATAACATTTTATGCAGAATTTGCTTTCATACATTTCATTCATTCACAGTTTGTGTCATACTATGAGACGCCAGCTCAAAACAAGACCAAGTAACAGTTAGTTTTAGCCACTCAGTTTGAGACATTATGACACACCAGCACAGAAATGACCAGAAAGATTACCAACATAATATCCTTTGAACAGACACAGAAACACTACCTAAAAATGTTCATATGTGCAAATTGCTTGTGTGGCCCTCAATCGCAGAGGCTCTGTGCTGGCACCCTAAATTAAATGTCTTCAAAACTTTGAGAAGCCTTTCTCTGTGACCAGTGCGATATGAAAATACACAAGACCCAATACCGTGCTAAAAGCATTTTCTCACGCATTTCCGGACAGGCCCACAGGTCATCTATACTCTGTGAGTTACAGTGAGTAGTTTTTAGGAGTCACAGTAAAACCCAGAGCAACCAAATCTGCAGTACATAACACGTAAAAAATGTCTAAATAAAGTAATTCTCAAAAGTCCTGCAGTTTTTCTCTTTTTTAATCCCAGGATATAATTATCACGTTTCATTCCATTTAAAACAAATGCACCAGCAGCAGTAAACAGCCACTGTGAGCCAGTTGTGCTGCTCAAGTACAGCTGGCCTGGTTCAACATGTCCTCCAATCTGAACAATATCAGTCGACTGTTCCAAAACAGCCCACGTGAGCATTTCAAAAATGAATGTTCCTACATGTGGCTTCATGTGTCACGTCAGTGCGTAATGTGGTTGTAGCTCAGGAGGACGAGCGGGTCTCCTACTAATCTGGAAGGTTGGTGGTTCAATCCCTGTCTGTGCCAGTCTGCACGCCAAAGTATGAAATGCTGAAGTGCTTGAATGAATGGGTGTGAATGTTGTGTAAAGATCTTTGAGTGCTGAAGTACGGTAGAAAGGTGCTGTATACAAACTATATTTATTTAAGCTTTTTCTGTGGCATCTAATCTGATTTAGTCCCCATAGAAAATCAGAGAAAATCCATATTTACGTATTTCTTTGGAATTTGAAAACTGAACACGTATGACTGTTAGAGGTCACTTAATTTTATTTTAAAATGTCACGCAGATCACTATAAGGCACAATTGATGATGTTTTGATTTAAAAGTGACCAAGCGGACATCTGTGGTCATCAGTCTTCACGGTCATCAAGTCTAAAAACGTAAAAATGCCCCTAAAAATTTGTTTACAACATTACCAAAGTTCTCTGTGCAGCATCAAGAAGTGTTTTACACTTGCAAACGATCACTGGAAATCAAGGAATGCACTTGAATTATCTAAATGTGGAAATATTTTAAATGGGTAAATTCATCACTCCAGATGAAAAACAAATAGAAAGCCTTTGTTTGGACAGCAGCATGAATCATCTTTAGTGGCTTAATGTCAAAGTTTATACAGACTGTGCAGAAATCAGCGCCATAGAAGCTCATGGTAGAGGCCTCACTCTATTTCCCCGATTCAAATCCATACTTAAAATCCTCTTGCCACAGTCTTCTCCCAAGCCCCTCGGCTCTGACGCACTCTAAGACCTCTGTTAGCCATTCCAACCAACCAGGAATAAACTATAAACATCCACAATTATCTGAATTTTGAAAGCTATTCAATTAGACTAAAATGAAATGGCTTTTCAGTGGTGCCATTTTAACAACCTTTCTAATAAACTCGTGTGGAAAAAAAGCTGAAAAATAAAAGTAGCAAGTGGGTAATTTAAGCCCACACATCATTAAAAACTTACAAGGCAAAACAAACATTAAGGGGTTGTAGGGTTTATGTACACATCACTGAGTATCAGCACACTCAGGCTTTATGGTGCTATCAATGTCAGTCACATCTCCTCACTCACATTTTACTAGGGCCCTTGAGTGGTTCCCTTTAATGCTCAATTTAACACAATCACCGTATGAAAGGACCACCTTAGCCACCTGGCTCTTTCCTTCGGGAGAAAATCGGGCTGCAGATCAAACTCTTGACCCTGGTAACTGAAATTGTTACGCACCCTTCCAAATGAATCTGATACGCATGCTTACTTAACATATCTCCTGTCCTCTTACCATAGCTTATGGCCCATTTGGGTTTTTTTTTTTTGTGCAGTGTATACCAAACTTGTCAGCAATGGCAGCGCTCGTTCTGCCCATTATCGCTGGTGTGTAAGGATTCTTATGACTGCACAGTTTACTGGGAGTAAACAGTGGAGGGAGAAGGAAAGGAGTTGAACAAAGCGTTTAACCAACTTGCGTCTTCAATCTGCGCCTGAAGGTTCATAAATCTGGGGAGTCTCTTTAGGAGCATTTCAGTGAGACCGCGAGGAACTACAGATATATACAGAAAACAGATATTTCCCCTTTGCTGTTTATTTGTGTTCATACGCATGATTATGTCTGTCTTGGTTATGTCAACCAGAACTAAAGGGCTTGTTAAAAAGGGGGCAATTTTCATGTTATCTATAAATCCCAAATAATAAGAAAGGGGTTAAAAAAGATGGAAAAAGGACATGGGGCTTAAAATCAAATAAATCACACCTGGATTCTTGGTCAAAACTGGCAGAGCGCTCCTTATATTGCACTCAAATTACTCCATTTGTTCCCTAAGATATTTTAATCCCAACTGACCTCAAACTTCCCATGAACCAGGGCCTGAACAAAAGGCCGCCCACTGTCCCCGCAGTAAATCTGTTGTCTCCCTTCTGGGCCCTCAACGGGGGATCATAGATCAGCACTGCTCTGCAGCTTGCTTCAATTTACTCAATTAACTCTGTTAAAGCACTTGTAAGTTCTGCAGATGTTGGTTTATTATCAAGGCCTAAAATGTACAAGTGGGTTCAGGAGCCCGGGGTTGTGGCAAGGTTCACCAAAGGGAGGCAGGGCAAAGTAATCTCAACCTTTGGTTTTGCCAAAGAACATAGAGATGCTGGAATTAATAAGGTGTGTGTCGCATGTGCAAAGCTTGACGTGAGCGTGACAGCACGTTCATTCACGTGTTTACCGGACTTAAACCGCTGAGCCATTCAGTCCTTTTCAATGAGAAGTCCAAAGGTGGCAGTTACCAGGTTTAACTGAGCAACTGCACTGACAGAGAAAACTCCAAAAGATGATTACACGCAATGTAAATTATTTCCACTGCTGCAGCCGTTAGGCTTCCAACTATCCTCTCTGAATAAATTTCTCTGAGGATTTTAGCCACATGAAGCTGCTTAGTCCCTTAGCCTGAATCATTTGCAGATGACTAACCTCAGGAGGCGAGCCGTAAATCACGATCACAATATTTCAGTTATCTCTCAGAAATAGCATTGCACCTAAATAATGTGTTAAAGTCTATTATCTCCTTCCAGTTATCAGAAAACTAGTGCTATTGTATGAATCAAAGTAAAACTGACTTGAGGTATGTAAAGTACACAGTAAGAAGGATGCTAATATCAACCAGGTGCGGTTACCATTACCATAAAGCATCCTGCCAACACCATCCATGTGTGCCCATATATTTCCTTGCTTAGCAAACTACATTTCAATTAAGAGCAGCAACAGAGGATGACATTCATAGTGCTTTAAAATAAGGTTTTGACAAATTATCTTCGTCTGTCAAGCTAATATCCTAAGTGCAGGTTTGGCTCTACTGAGCGTGGGCTTATCACTCTGCTGTTGGTGAGTCACAGGCCAAGTCAAAGTTGGAAGGCTCGACACTGGTTTAATGGCTTGCCAGTTGATGTTAATGTGAAAGGTGCTGCTCGTGCACAGGCACAGCAGATTTAGCGCACATTTCTAATAACGTCATTCCTCACGAAAACACATCAAACTTTAGGTTCGACTTCCCTTCAATAGTGAACTATGTTATCAGTTTGACCAGGAATCTTTAGCGGATCACTGATTTTCACATCAAATTAAGAGCTATGAGAAAGAGTTTTTCATCGTGAGTTTGACTTAAATTATGATGTCCATCCATCACTGATCATCACCCACTATTCAACTCAGGGTGGGGGGGCTATTCCAGCTGTCATAGAGCAAAAGGGGGGAGGTACATCCTGGACAGGTCACCCGTCTGTTGCAGGGCTAACACAGAGGCAGACAACCCTTCACATTCAATTTAAAATCACTAATTAATCCAACCCCATGCATGTCTATGGACTGTGGAGAGAACATGCAAACACCCCAGTCAGCTGGGGGATTTGAACCCAGAACCTTTTTGCTATGAGGCAGCAGTGCTAACCACCACACCACCTGCAAATTATAACGCATAGATAAATAACAATGAGCATAGCGTTATTAACTTTGCTGGCTGTGACGCACTCTCGTACTGAATTTCTGCACAATATTTCTTAGAATATTTTTAGGAGCTATTTGAGTTTTATGTTGGCGATACACTTCAGCGCTAATCATCAAAAAGAAAAATAATAAAATACTGATGAAAATAGACACAAATATTATAATAAAAATGATTTAATTATAGCTGTGAAAGGTATTTGAGTGACCTTTGTGATATTTTATAGAAAGCAGCTCCTCCAAAACAAGAGGTCATGCCTCCAGAGCATTTACTGTAAAACAGATTAGCGCTTTGCAAATGCAAACTGCGACTCGCAGGGTGTTATGAAAGAGAAGCGTCTCACTGTAGACATTTCCCCCCATTTAAAAGATGAAAAGTAAGACAAAGTCTTTTGGGAGGCTATAAGAAGGAATTCCCCGCTAATGATATTCCCTGTGGGAAGAATGTAATTTATTCAAGTTAATGCGTCTTATTTTCTGTTCAAGGTGTATTCCATGGAATTACCAAACAAATTTAATTGTTAATCCATCTGCTTTGAAACAACCAAGATCTTGTTCAATAAGCCCTGAGTCAGCGTGATCCAATTATGCTAGAACGGAGACATTTGTAATCATTTGCCATCACACCACCCCTGCAACCTACACAGATACACGCACAAAAACCGGCTTATGCTGTTTGGGAGAGAGCTTGAAACTTGTGTTTGGTAAGCACCAGAGTAACACAAACTGTTTGAAATTAAGTAGTGACCCCAGAGAGTTTGAGGTCAAGGGTCTCGGGGTAGGAATTGTAAATGACATGTCCACCCTGGGGCTTTTCCTAATAACTTTTTGAGGAGAGGATGAGGCCCGCTCATTTCTCCACTGTCTTTGCTGACAGGTCTTTGGGGAGTGATATGCAAGTATGGAAGTGTAACGAACTTGTTTTCCTTCTCTAAAGCCCCTCGCTGTCTCTTAAATCACTTGTGCAGCACATGAGCCACCATCCTCTCTCCCACAGCTGCGCTTGCTCTGGAGATCTAAACTACACAAAGTGGTGTAGATCGTAAGCAGATACTGACCTCCTGTCAAGCCCACGGCTGAATTATTGACCATGTGGACATTTTCCTTTAATTCAAGCTTTGTAAATTTAAAATTATCTAAGTTCAACTTTCGCAACATTAATGATGACAGGGTTCTTCAAACCTTTTATCAGCGCAGCTCAATAAATACCAGACATAGCTTGTCATGAACTCTTTTCTGTGTTGTAAACTCTAATTATGTTTGACATTTACCACTGAACGAGCTCATTCTGTATCTGCAGTGTTTTTTTCTAATTGCGGTTCATTTTTTTCCCCACCCATTTGTTCTCCATATTTCTGTTTCCCAGTCAAAATTTTCTATGAGGCTAACAGATGCATTGCACACAACTTCAATTTGTGAATAAAGCATAATTTTTCTGCTCGTCTGCTCCTGGGATCTGGTCTCAAATGAACTTTCATTAATTATTATGTTTGAAGCATTATTATTGGCACATCTCCTGTTAATAATCATTGTATGGCCACATTGCTTGCATGTTGAGGGTCTCTGGTCTAGTAAATGATATGCGATTACCACTTCGGGCCTTCTAAATAGCTCGGCCTGTGAAAGATGTGCAGTTGCAGTTGGTGTCACGTCCCGGACAGGGTGCAGCAATAGGTTAGAACCAGGTCTGCACCTAGTTAGCTGGACAGATCTTAATCTTTCAGGGTAGACCGATCCCAGCATCTGAGGTATTCAAAAAGGATTGATGGGAAGCATTCCTTGATTTTTTACCCCTGCCCTTCCCTGTGCCCCTTTCATGATGTAATGACATTATCAATTAGACCCCATTAATTTAGCAAAAACAAATAAGCACCTCAGTACAACTCCCTTCAAGCATGTGGTTCTGATTTCCTGAATGTTTGTCAGTGGCCGCTGTTTGGTTAATCCTTTGGTGGTGTGGCCCGAGAGAAGTCATGCCTTTCTCGCTTCCTCTCTGTGCCCTGAAGGATTTCTTTTAAAATGTGGCACGCTGCTAACTTTTCCTGCTTCTCTCCATTTGCCTGTAATAACTTATAACGCATATCTTGAAGGTTCATAATAGTTAAGCATAAAATATAAATCCATTTGTTAATGCTAGGGTTGCCCACAACATGGAAATGATCTAACTGAATAATCTAAGTGGTTGAGTTAGGCTAAACCAGTTTTTATGCTGAAAATTGGTTATTGTAATAGCACCCATCCATCCATCCATCCATCCATCCATCCATCCATCTCCTTAACCACTTATCCAGCCAAAAATAACAAGATTGTTTAAATTT
>JAVDPK010001702.1:545431-565045 GCA_034780415.1 Cichlasoma orientale | reverse complement strand
ATCCATCCATCCATCCATCCATCCATCCATCTCCTTAACCACTTATCCAGCCAAAAATAACAAGATTGTTTAAATTTAGAAGTGTCAACTTTCATTTAGGAAAAAGAGACGTCAGTGGGTTGAATTTGGCGTCACTCTGATAGAAGGCACCACTCATGAGATAGGTTATCAATGCTCTGTCCTTAGCTAGTACCGGTAATCATATAGCTACACACAACCACACTCTGAAAACAGATGTGCTGAAATAACACAAAATTAGTTAATTTTTAACACATCTGCCCGTCTAGTTAAGGACAAACCACAATGTGTTATTTTTAATAGAGTCACAGTGTAATTCTCTGTGTTAAATATTTCTACACATGACTTTGTTAAAATTAAAGCGACATGTGTTGTCCTCAACATCACGCTTATGAAGAGCTAGTTAGACAATATTTCCGTGATGTTCCTGAGCTAGAGGGATAACCAAGATTTTTTTTCTTTTAGTTTAAATTTGTTTTGCCTTTATTGGATAAGACCGTGAAAAGTTGACAGTAAAGTGGGGGTGGGGAGTGAAGGGAATGACATGCAGAAAACAGCCCAGGGCCGGCTTGACCCCAGGACGGTACAGCAAGCACCTGTTCCTCAAGGTGAGCTATAGTGGCACAAATCCAAGTAAGCAAGGCTCTGACTCAGCACTTGTGTGTTATTGTGATTTTACTTTATTACATCTCTTCCATATTTTAACACAAGTTAAGTGTGTTGTGGCCTTTGTTTGATAGTTCAGCAGTGAAGAGTAGACAGCAAAGAGACAAAGCAAAGCCATATGGCACAGAGTTGCCTTCTCAACCAGTGAGCCAAACTGGCACCAGATGTTTACGATTTTAACACATCAAGAAAAGTCAACTGAACATTTATTGTAAAGTTTCTTGTCACCATCCACAATTGCTTACTGCTCACTATATAGTTAATTATATGGCAAGCAGGGCATGGTGGCCAATGGGAGGTTCGAGAGGTTTCCCGAACAGCCGGTCGTTTCCAGGCCGGACTGGCCGATGATCAGGATTGCGCTGCAGCTCTCGCGGCCTCTCCAAACCAAGCTCCCGGGCTGAATTTCAACCGCAGCCCGGCCCTGATGGCAAGTTTATCATTTTGTAATGCTGGTCATAATCATATCAACTATATAGACTTTGATGCAGATGCCACTTCATATCTTGATTTGGTCATTGCAAATCTACAGTTTGCTTTTGATGCATTTCAGAAATTTCTTATCACACAAATGCTTGTTTTAAATTCTGATCAAACTGAGGGCAAGATATTTACGAGGTTACCTAATAGCATGCAGATTACAGTCCATATTCAAACCCTTCATGGTCACAGTTAGGACTCTAGATGAATGCTAGACTCTTTTATTAAGAACCACGAGGAAAACCTGTCGAGAAAATTAAAGACAATATTGGATTTTTATATAGAAACAAATCTTCTTTCTCATTCACAACTCATAAAACCAACAATCCACAAAGGCTTAAAACTGGGGATTGAGACATCAGGAAAATGTTTACTGAAGAAATATATTTGGTTAGAAGCAGGACCATTTTCTCATAGACTGTATACAATTAAACATTTAACAACCATAGCAGTCGCCCCCTGCTGGCTATTAGAGATAATTCGGGTTTAAGGCTCTTCCACATCTTCAGATCTGGAGGCTACGCCCACCTTTTTTACACTGTCAGTGATTTATACTCATTTTCATTTATCTTCATTTTGCTCCCGAGGGAAAGTTGAAACCCAAGTATTACTGACTGAGCTATTGCAATCAGAGAAAAAACACATCCAATACAGGCCTACTGTATGTACACACTTTATACACACTGCACACACTCACAGGCTCATATGTGGCCTGACTTTAAATTTGTGATTTGTGCCTAAAATGCAAAACTACACTCGACTTTACCTTCATGCTGAACATCTGGTAAGGTTGCGTATACGTTACACGTTACAGAAGCTAACTGACAAACTTGAATGGCAAAGCAAAAAATAAGAGACGCATATGGCAATGTTTTTCTTGCAGTCATTATTGCGTATTGGCTTCGGGGTCTAGGGGGGGTCCGTTCAAGCGGTTTAGCTACAGCAAACCTACAGTAGCTTATCTAAAAGCTAAAGTTGGCAACTTACATCAAAGTCCAGGAATATAACTTTTATAACTTATTTTTAGACAACAAGACTCTTTGGTAGACAAAGAAACTGTGTTTCCTTTGCTCCACCCATTGTGGTCAAACACAAATACTGAAATCCGCCCCCAGAAACCAACGTAAGCACTGACTAAAAGACCATAGTGCTGTTTATAAGTGGATAATAGTCTCTGAAAATAGCTATACCCATATTCACAGCTAACATGGGAAAAACACACATTCATAAAAACACAAACAAACAATTAGAAACATACAAATATACACCAAGCAATATCAATCTGCATAATATGGATTTTATGTTAGTTACATGGAATTAAAGCTAAGTGGAAATGCCTCTAAAATGAGCCTGAGGAAAAGTTGACAACCTCCGCTGTGAGCCACTGCGTCCCAGAGGAGCAGTTCATACATTAATACTCGACCCCTGCAGGAAATTGGGGCTTTCCCTCCTGTATCTCTGTTAAACATATTCCACTGCAACAAAGGCTTTGGAAAGAAGCTCGATTTTTTATACTAATAATGAGGTTAAGACTGACGCTCATAGATTAGACCACAATGTCTGGCTGCATGGCTGCGCAAAGATGAGAAGTTGACCCCCTTTTTCTTTCTGACTATGAAATAGCAAAGAAAAAAAATAAACAAAGTCACAGATCATACAGTTATGGCTGCTGCTAAAATAACCATGGTGGCGTTTGACCACTGTTTAAAGCCTTTTACTTCTAAATTTTTATTAAAGTTTGGAGAAAAAAAAGGGGGAAAAGAAAACTAGCATAAATAAACAGCGGGCCTAATTATTTGGTTTATCTGAATGGGTTTACTAAACACAAGCTGACTCGTTTATGGATTTTTTTTTAATCGTGCAAATATTCTAAGGTTAATGGTGAATAAATAAGTTATTATTCTTTCCATCTGATCATTCAGAATTTCATAACTTAAGTGTGGCTCCAAGCGTATCAAGTTCATCAGAGCCCTGTTTTCCCTTCTGTGGCTCTAAACCTTTGGGTGTCTGGTTTTAACTGTGAAAAAGACGAGTTTACGGCCACAGTGAGTGTTTTGTCTGACATCAAATAAACTCAGCATTTAGCAAAAGGAGCTAAATCTGCAGTATCCGGACAGACGATTAAATGGCAAAGGTGGGGAAAGGAAAGAAAGACGTCACAGACTGACCACAGCGAGTGACCGCAGTGCAAATGAACAAAGTCAACAAGCGTGTAGGAAACCATCAAGATTGTCACTTTAAGTAAACACTAAACATTAAGGAGAAACACTAAGATGACTAAAGAGACTCGGTAAACCGCACGCTACCGGGTCAGTGAATCTGGATTAACTATAGGGGTCTGCTCCCTTTTCTTTCAGTAAATCTTCAGTGTGAATGGTGTCATGCTGCCTCCGCTCAGGCCACGCTGACACTTCAATCCTCATGGCTCATTTACTAACCGCCGCAGATTTTATTGTTTCCGAGGACCACTCTTCGGAAGCGGCGAGATGCTTAAAACGCTGTGAACTTTACCTTATCGCCCCAAAACCATCAGAGGATGGGAAATGTTAAAGAGTTTATCTGCCTGCAGATTAATTTAAACAGCAATGATTTTGATTATGACAACATCTTAATCTAGACTGCTGTGTTTTCTTGATAGCAACGCAAGTGTTGCTTATGTGATTGCCTCCCTCTGCCTATCCTATTTACTTTAGACTGAAGGGAACAAATCTCCTGCTTCTCCTCCAGGTTGCCACACAGTAATTCCTGAAGAGAAATCAAGGACCTTGAAGCGTGTTAATGCTCACATATTGAAGTCTTACAGCATGGTTAAGATACAGTACCTATGAGGGAGCACAGATAAGAAGGTGTGGACAGTGATGCGAAGTTTCTGTGCAGCATGTTTGTGTAATATTGCATCTAAACACTTGGACTTTTCACCTGACTTGTGCTTAGCCAATCAGTAATGTACATATTTATGCCAGAATCACCTCTGGATTAGGAGCTTTCTAGAAAGCTCTTTAGAGATTTCTCCATTAGGTTTTAAAAGTTTATCCAGCTGTGTAACATTTTACAGAGTAGATTTCTTTATGAAGTTATTCATTATTCTTTAGATGAGATAATCTTAAGGCAGCATAGCTTTGTAAATGACTAACCACTTGGAGCTCACACTTTGAGCTCTGTGAAACAGCATCACTGCATCACTAAACCTTTTGTTCAGAGGAGATACTTAACACAGAACAAGAAAATAAAGGAAAATTTTAAAGGAATAAATAATTAAATCATTCTCAAGCATTATTTAAATGGTCAGTCTGGTAAAATTGGGGTAAACCCCGTGCTTCCATTAACAAATAAAGCAATAATTGACTAAACAGTTTTCACTGTAAAATAACATTAAAGCTCTAGATAGCACTGAAAAAAAAAAACAATTCAGGCCTCGATTACACTTTCACCATTCGCACGGGTCTGCTTGGATCTGAGTGACGTAAATTTTGTCATCAGACAGCGCGAGTGCAGACGTCTGCACGTCGGCCACTTTTTTGTGACCATGTGGACTTTACATTACAATCCACCAACTGCCCGTGAACCCTAGGCATCGGACTTCAAGCAGACTCCAAAGAAGGATAACAGGAATGACTACTCATCCATTGTGTCTCTAGCAATCCGTGTCCATGTCCCCAACAGAGCATAATCAGGGCTTATGCCCTGATCTTATGATCTTTGCATCTGCAGGTACATTGTTACAAAAAATATACTGTACTTCTCTCATTTTGAGTTATTCTGTTTGATATTCCTTGTGGAGGTAATGTAATGCACTCACATACAGTCTTGCCAACTACTCAAAGCGCATATTTTAACCGTAGAGTCATATAGTGCTTTATTCTGTACACGTCAAGCATTTTATCTACCTCACACCTGCAGCCAATTTAGAATCACCAGTTAACCTAACCCCAGTAACGTGCATGTCTTTGGACTGAGAGAGGAAGCCGGAGTACCCGTAGGAAACCCATGCAGGCATAGGGAGAACATGCAAACTCCACAAAGAAAAGCCTCAGCTGGGGTTTGAACCAGGAACCTTCTTGCTGTGAGACGACAGCGCTAAAGTGTACCATAATAAAACTCTTGTAAAATGTATATATAATAATATAACAATAACAGCCTTTAACTTAGGTTGTTTTCACACGCATTTCGTTTACTTTGCTCTGAATCAGTTGCTGAGTTTGTAAACTGGTAGCTTTTTCCTGCGGTTTGTTTTTTTCCCACAGGGAAAACTCCACACAAACTCCAAGTGAACCAAAACGTGTCACTACAAACAACATGAGAACATTCAGTCTGTTTATTGGCCACGCGCGTCTGCGGCGGGAGCAACAAAAATAAATAGTGAAAGAAGGTGCTGCGTTCTGGATTAGGTGATAACAAGTGAGCACTCGGCTCATTTTACAGCTAGTTGTTACAGTCTGTGCTCTTTGCATGCCGCGGGTACTCTGCCACGTTACAGAATGCAAAGCATACCTGACTAAGGGAAGGCATTTAGCTCAAACTTGCAGCGTACACTTGGTAGTTGGGTCGGATTGAGGTTGGATCACCTTCTCACCGCTCTGGCGTTCATTTGGAGCTGCTTCAGGATCAGCTCTCCCAAATGGTCTCGGTACGGTTGTTTTGGTCCGCACCCGAGTGCGATTACCGAGTTCACATCTGCACAAACATACTGCACCGAGGGGGAAAACAAACTCGAGTTAGACTGAAAAGGTGTAAACCCCGCAGGTGTGAAAACACCCTCAGCCTATTGTCTTTATATTTTAAAGCCCCCCTCCACATATAAAGCAGTTCACTCATTGCTCACTGATTTTTAGCTGTTAGTTGGTCACTAGTCACATTCCAGGCTTGGTTGCATTGGTACCACTTAAATCTATTTCCCACCATGTCATACAGTATGTCACAGGTAGGCTTTGTTTCCAATAGCGATCGCTCAAAGTTGAGATTACTTCAAAGCCCTGTCCACACAGGTGTGGTTACTACAGTAGATATTCCAGTCTCTGGTCGCACATGTATCCCTCTTGAATATTTCCATCATATGTCAGTCAACAGGTTTCTTTGCTCCCATTGGTGGTCGCTCACTTCATGTCACCAGATTTTGTTTACATTTCATGGTCCCTGATCGCCAAATCACTTGTGTGTTCCTGTGCGTGCGCCCCTTAAGGCAGCACATGTATAAATGCCAGTCCATTTCCATTTACTCTAGAGGCTATTACGAAATCTGTAGCAGATTAAATAATTACATTATATACATACACAATTTAGTGTGCCGGTGATGCTAAAGACAATCCAAATATCATCAACATCTGACCTGTAATTACAGTAAGGATCACTCTCTTTGCCATAATAATAATAAAGCAACAACTTCCTTTTTTCCTACCCTCACATATCCACAGCTGCATTCACGTATTGGCTTTGGGAAAAAAAAAAAAAGGAGAGAATGGAATTTCTTCTTTGATTTATATGATGGGCCTGCTTTTGACCCAGTCGTGCTGCTGGAAGCTTGCCATCACCTCATGCAGTTATCAGTAAGCACTTGAAAGTGACCAGTCAACTATTTATGCTACGCTTGGGTCATTTTGGGCAGGCTGGGCATTTAAGGAGTGGTGTTTAGTCAGGTGTATGAGTAAATATTTCACGCACGCACGCATGTACTTCATTTATTAAGTCTGAGCACAATGGCTGGGGAAGTGAATTTATGAAGAGCTGTTCCCAGCGGAGTAGTTGGAATAGTTGAAGTTGATGAAGACTTGGAGAAAGTAAAGAGTACAGTAGCTCCTTCCTCTTTTATCTCTAAAGGAGCTATGGTAAAACCTTCCAATGAGCACTTGTAAAATGTCTGTTGGTAAGCTGTGTAGTAGTTAGATAAGCAGAAAGGAAATCTAGAAATAAATAAAGTGGATTACGTCCTCTGAAAGCTCCATCTTTGCCCTACAGCCGACTGGGTAACTCTCCTGTCTGCATGATAATGGTTTTGTCAAGGCTTGTGACCCAGTTGGTACAAAGCGGGAAATTACGTCATTTGCAAATATGCTTTTATTCCATGATAGTGTATAATTGTACAAATGAAATGAGATTATCTCTCTAGTCCTCCACAAACAGCCATGCAACTCCATAGGGGGGGATTGGAAAAGACTGATAATTTGCCAGAAAAAAAAAAAACCCATGGGGTGGAAGCATATACTCAACCTTGGGCCCAGGTTATTTTAAGGAAAGCCAATCTTTGATCAGCCAAGCTGAAATGGCTAAGATAAGTGGGAGCTACATCTCGCGGCAGGACCGCGCACCAGTCTGATATTGCTATTTCCTCCCTGGTTTCTCAAGAGCGGTAAATAGCTGCTGCCCCCGCCAATCCCCCCCCCCCCCACGACCCACCCATCCTCACTCCCTCCCTGCACCTCCTCCCCTCCCCCTTATCTGCTCCCCACTTTCTTCTGGAGATCTCTGTCACTTTAATCCACAGAGTCTGCCGCTGGTTAACAAGGAAATCCTGTGTCAATTATCACCAACCACTTCCTGCTGGGAGAGCAGCAGGGAATCAAAGGGGCCTGAGAGTCTTTCACACCAGAGAGGAGCAGTAGGCCTAATTAAATGGCCCTTGTGTCCCGCTGGCTGCTGGTGGCCGGGTGACAGATAGCCCAGCCCAACGATAACCTCCTTCAGCTGATGATTGTTTAGATAGGGGAGCTAGTAGGCACTTTGGGTGCCCTAAGGTTGGCCGATTGCGATCCAGGAGTCCAAATTAAGTCCCATCCAGGACGCAAAGGTTTATGGAGAAAAATGATAGATAAATTCTTTGAAATGTATGTAATTATAATGTAATGTGGGTGTAACGGATATAAGAGAGTCATGCTGAAATGAGCTCCAAGCGGTTAAAGCTTTACAGTACAGTGTATTTTCTGAGAGTCACCATAAGCTTTCCACACAAAATTAAAAAAAAAAAAGCTCCCAAACTATAAGTCAGGGGGAAAAAAAAGTCATTAAAATTCTGGTTTCATAAATCTGGGAATGTGAACCCACGATGCATCATTTGCACACTAGTGGGTGAAGCGTGCATATTAAGATTTGATATGCCACATTTTATCTCAATTCTCAAAACCTTGCGTTTGGGAAAAAGGGAAAGTTACTTGAAGCCCAAATATGCAACGCTCAAAGTGACAATTCCCAGACCACTTTCAGGTGGAGGTCTGTGAAAGCACAACTTAAGGTTCAAACTGCTTTATATCATCTTTAAGCATCATATGAGGTCAGCAAATCACCAGCCCGCCTGCCTTGTAGTTGTCATTTCACTCCTAACTGTCACTTACAGGTATCTTGTGTCGCCTGCATAATGTCAGATTAAGCTATCACCCACAGTCACTGGTGAAAGTAGCTTTTTCTCTCTTCATTAAAAAAAAAGTTACCTTCTAAAAACTCACCAGAATTATCATTTCAAATAGTGCCTGTATGAAATATGCTTCCTAGGGATTGGTTATGGATTGTGCATGATTGATAGAATAGGTAATTTAAGGGATGGGGGGTGAAGTGAATGTGAATGAATGCGTGCAAAGCTGCACACAGAGAAACTTCCTAGAATATTTAACATTTAAACAGTCTAAATATAGTGCTGGAATTTTACACTGCAACCAAACACTAAGAACAGAAAACCCGCAGCTGGATGAAGTTCATCACAGTGTCCTCCCCCCCCTACTTCTCTCAGCCTCCGCTCCTGTTGGAGACAGCTTCAACCCCCTGTGCCTTGTCCACCTTTAAATTTTCATATGGAGGAAAAGGGCTGCAGAAAAACCAATTTACTAACAGAGCGACATCATCTGTTTGGCCGTTTATCTCTGACACACCACCCCTCAGTCCAGTGTTGACAGTACATGATATTCCATTAATCTGCCTAATGAAAATTTAACCAGTGTTATAAACAAATAATTGGCCATTATCCTCTCAAAGATCCCGAATAAATTACTTGGGCGTTTTTCATGGCTTCTGAAAGAAGAAGAAGCCGGCCCCTCCTGATTGATGTTGGAATAAATGCGGGGCCGGCTCCGACGCTGCGAGTGGGTCTCGGCTAAGCCTGTGATTGACTTAATGAGAGTCTTTGGGGTGAGTAAATGTTCCAAATTGCTCAGTCATTAGCTTTTGCTCGGCTGTCTGAAGATACCCCCGGATCTGCAGCGCGGGTCTCTCCTCTTGTACCATTCCGCCTGCAATTACATTTTCATTTAGAGCAAACCTCTGAAGTCCGATAGGCAGGCCCCTTTTCATTATGCTGGCCTCCTTTTTCTTTTTTATCTAAATGGTGTGAAATGTCTCTTCATTTAGACCAATTAAAGTTGAAAAAGACTGCGCTGTAATGAATTATCATACAAATTATTTACTTAATGCCACAATCTCTCGCCTTTTCTCCCTCTCCTCCTTTTCTCATCCTCCTCTCTCTGGCACCGGGTATGCACGGAGTCAGGCAGACGGGGAATTCGGTGCGAGAGAAGACGTGGTGGGAGTCCACAATGGATCTACTTTAAAACTGAAACTCCTCTCCAAACGATTTTGCTGAGGTTATGTCTCTCTTAAGCATTTATCTGTGTCTTGCATGAACTGAGCTCTGCATATGGACAGTCTTGACTAAATGGAAGAGGATGGGGAACCCAGCATCGGAACAAAAGGGAATAGTATGTCGTCAATATAGCTCATTTCAGATATTTCATTTCAGGAGATGTCTAAGCTCTTCTTAATTAAGGACAAGCTTATGGTTTCAAATTAACTCATTTAATTGAGGGGACCAGTTCTTGTCTGGAAGACGGTGTGGAGAATGTCTCCAGTCTCTGTCTGGAGGCTGTTGGCTCACGCATAAACACTGGAAGAGTTCACAACTATCACAGCAGCACCATCCATACCTCTGGGACTGCCTCTCTCTCCCTCGCTCTCCTCAGCGAGAGACACACTGCCAAGACTCCCTCCATTAGCTTTTCACCAGCAGAGCAGCTATTCAGCACATATTCTCCAGCCATTATTCGTGTTAGCAGCCAATGCACCATATTAGGGTTGTTTTTCACCAGACGACATAATGGGGGAGAGGAATGAAACGGTATATTTTCACTCTTTTTTACATTTTTTTTTCAAAAGTCAGTCAATTCACAGGCTGATCGTGCTGGTTAAAGCTGGTGGAGCTGAAGTGACTTGTCACCATGGAGACGGCAGCCTCTACTTCATGCCAGAGCAGTTCTGCTAAAGCCCCAAGATGAGGGGGGCAGTAAAAAAAGGAGCTAGTAGTTTGTCCCCTTCCTTTACTACAAATGAGGGAGACTGCTCTGACCTTAGATGGAAGCCAGATTTGTAACCAGAGGCCATATTTTAAAAAAAAAAAAAAAAGTGGAGCTGGTGAAATGAAAAGTCCTAGCCTGGATAAATTAGTTTTACGTTCTGCAGAGAAGTCCAAAGCCTTTGGGGGGGGGGAAATAAACTTAAGAGGGGTCAGTTTCGGAGGAGGTGTCAAACTGTTGCTAAACTCACTAGGCAATAATCTTAAGTACTCCATGATTTGCACTAATTGGTATGAAATCACCCACAGTGCTTAAGTGCAGCTACCGCTTTGGTTTGCTGCATCTGCACCGTGTCAGGGCCGATTCTTTTTGACAGCCTGGAAATACAAATACAAAATTGCCATATGGATCGCCCACCTTTGAGCTTAAGTCACAGGTACAAAGAGGGAATGGATTTGCACCAGAAAATCGTCTCTATTGCTTTTTTTTCTCTTTCTTATCAGCGGCGAAGAATATAAGTGCTATTTGCTGTCATTATCAAGAAACACATAAAAGCTGCAGATATTCTCTCGTGGAAAGGGAGCCATTCTAAATATTATGACAGGAAATGATTTACACACAATGACAGGATTGCTGTTTGGCAACTTAGACAAGCAGTTAAAAGTGGAGGGGCGACAGAATGTCACAATATTTCCAGATATGTTCATTATACAAAGAAATATTTTGCCTTTCAGCAGGAGACAAGTGATTATGACAGTAATAAATTACAGCTGTGAGAGGATACGGCGGGGGTTTGATGTCAAAGCCTCCGCACTTAGATGTGTCTGGGGATAGTAATAACCGCATATGGCGAGATGAAACCATTTGTCTCTGAAATATCGAGCTGTCTGAGTACCCAAGGATGTGTGGCATGCACCTTAATGCATGCTAATTGCTGGTTATTAACCTAATATGTACTTCCATTAATAGAGCGGGCTCATGTATAAGCAACATATAAACACGAGGAAAGACGTTTACAGCTCTTGATGGCGATTAAGGCAGGTTATGAATCCGGGCACCTGACGCAGATTCAAAACCAGTCCGATTTATATTGTTTTACATGTGCTTGTATGTTCTGTTCCACTGCACCTCGCTGCACAAATGTGCTGACTTCGAATGAGAATAGTCACCTGTCATGAAATGTTTTAGTCTCAGAGCAGTGTCACGAGTTGTGTTAAGCGGTTCGGTGACATGAGAGGAAATTCTACACAAACCTGCAGGCTAGCATTACCTCCCTGTTACTCTAGCACAAAGGGGCTTGTTTCTACAGTATTAATAACTAAACCTCACCTAAAAATTAATTTGAAACTATGCATACGGTCCTGAATAGGAGAGGGTAAAACTATTAATTAAAAGTGGAACAGGTTCTTATTTTAGTGGAAAGTGGAAAAATTATGAGCCTTTGTTAAGGAGGGCCCAGGAGCAAAGCTTTCATTAGCCTACATGCATGGCAAAAGCAATTCATCAACTGTAATTTTGCCTCAATGGGCAAAAAAGAGGGATCAACCTCAGCATGCTATTTATGGAGATTTACGGAAGTCTGGGAAATGCTAATGTGATTAACATTTATCTACAACATGTTTCGAAATGGCCCTCATGTCCACGTTTTGCCTTTAAGATTAAGTTATTGCACTTGCTCAAGAAAAAAAAAAAAGAAAATTATGGAGTGATACAGGATCTGCTTTGCAGTGCAAGAGCACACAATGATGATTTTCTTTTTTTTTTTTTTTTTTTTGGAGAACTCTCTGTCACATTAGTGGAGGATTTCTTACCCCCCCAATTCCCTCCCCTCTCTCTAAATATCTCTCTTTATGTGTGTCTGTCCCCAGATGAAGGCGCGGCGAGCAGAGCGGTGCTTTTGTCCTACCGGAGTGTCTCTCTCAAAAATGTGAACTGTTCCACGGATTAGCTGAGCAGAGATTTATTTAATGCATCCTCATAGAGTATTGTTGAAATCTATTTTGGGATATGGAGCTTGCCAAGCTCTAAGCCTGGTAATATATGCCTGCTACAGTTTAAGAGAGAGGGTTCACAGACCCTCTTTATGTCGGGATCATATGGATCACACAAAGTCATTGAATATGAAAATATTGAAGGCTGGTTGCACATTTATTGTTTTTGCACAGAGCCCGCAAAAGGGTTGTTTCCATGCCCTCCCTCCTGTCTCTTGTTTGTATGGACTGTTTAAATATTTGATGTCCTAGAGAATGATTGTGATATTCACCAGATAAGATACTGCACATGCATATGCCATGAGAGGCCCCTATTTAAGATACCGGCTTAAGGTTTCTGAGAGGCCAACAAAGCCATGGATGGAAAAGACTGCAGTGCATTTGCATTTAAGCTGTGGATTTAGGAAGAGCTAGAGCAGAATGAATACTAATAATGCATCTAATTTAAAATGCTAAGTATTTACCTTAGAATTTATTCAACCAGAAAGCCTTATAAATGAAATGAAAGACATATATTTATTCAATATTTACAGAAAATGATGGGCTTTCTTCGTGAAGCATTTCTTATTAAAAAAGTAACAAATTTGTGATAGTTCTTTTTTTTTTTTTTTTTAAGTTTCCACTTGCAATGTAAACTGCACTGGTCCGCTTATGGTCTAGAAAAACACCAAAAAAACCCCCCAGAGACTACACTTCCCCGCATGCCTGGAGGGGGGGTTGGGAAGGTGGGGGTGGGGGTGGCGGCGGGGGGATAAGGTTTGGACCGGTTCTCAACAGAGTGAATGGGTAGCAATGTAACAGAGAGTGACACAAAAGAGGAAAGCCAGGGGGTGTGCAGGAGTGGGGGAGAGGGAACCGGACAAAAGAGAAGACATGGGCTTTGCACGGAGGACATGATAAAGCCAGGAGCATTATCGTCACTGTGAAAGACGGGGGCCATACTTCAAACGGGATTTTCTCTCCATGACAGGATACTCCGCTGACGCAGAGCAAATAGCTCTCTGTAGCAGTATATACCTTCAGGGCTTCTAGGCTTCTTTGTGAATTCAACAAACTACAATGCAATGATAGGATCTCATGCAGAGAAACCAGAATCCTTGCTACCAAATTATAGATAAGGTAAATACAATGGTAGCTAGGATAAAGTGAAAAGTATTTGACAAATATTTTATTGCGCCATATTTTATTTTATTTTATAACTGAAGAAAAAAAAAGTAGTAATAAGACCAACTTGAAAGCAGTTCCAGCAACTGATGCGTTGCTTTAGCTGCCATAGTGGCGGCATTAAGCTTTACAAATATGACTCTTGCAAGGAAGCCGCAGGGTTCAATCAATTAGTCTGTGATTATTATTACTTCTGTTGTTATTACTAGTCCCCGCAGCCAGGCTGTTATGGTAACCCTAGATGCGGTCCATACTACTAATCCTTGCCCCTTCTCTAACCTTAACCTTTACTCTCTTAATCAACATCATATTTTAAGCAAGTGGGCAAAATATTTACATGTTATCTCTCGCAGCGTTCAGTGAGAATTTGCTTTCACTCTGGGAATTCTGAGCTGAACTTGTTTGCATGTTCGCATGCATTGCTGTGTGTACAAGAGTGTATGTGTTTGTGCGCGTGCGTGCGTGTGTGTGTGTGTGTGTGTGTGTGTGTGTGTGCGTGCGTGCATACAGTATATGCATGAGGGAGTGTGTGTGTTATTGTGTCCGGGCTCCACTGTTGGTTTTTCATCTTTTGTCTGAGTTAAAAGTCACAAGGACATTAGGGTCCCAATAAATTAGAGGAAGAAAGGCTCGCATTGTAGATGGACTGCAGTGGGTGGTGTTGTTCTGACTTTATAAAACTCTGTCTTGCACATTATGGTGTTCCTGACAAATAAGGGTTTAGGCTTGGCCTTAGAAGTTTGTTGTAAAATAGAAGATATTTTGAGTTCATAAAAGACAAAAATACAGTAGGAGAGCAACCACAACTAGACAAGTTTATATCCCAGACTGGTGGAAAAGCTCTTTTTAAAAATTGTGTTCAATATTCAGCCCATCTGTCCTCAATTCTGAAAATTACTATTGAGAAGTTTGATCCAATAGCAAATAGAAACTGGACAGCAAGATAAAGGAAAAGCACGAAAACACTGAAGCAAGCAAACATCGCAGTGAGACAAAGATATTTCCTATGCAAAGCTTGCACACAATGTCATGTGTGATAGCGATGAATCCCGTCCAAGTCACACGCAGGGGGGTTGGTGGGGAGACAGAAATGAGGTCGGCTGCCTGCATCTTCCAATGATTCCCCCCTCTTAGCTTTGATTCTTCTGATCCACTATCTTGCCATATAGCAAGGGGACACAAAGCAGATTTCAGCTTTGGGCTAATCTCATTAAGAAACTCTAACCACCCTATGAGTAGTGGGGGGGAAAAAAGCAACTCATTCTGCACTATGCCAGAGCCAAGGCTCAGGGAGGCAGGTGTAATGTTACATAATTAGCCTCTAAACGGTAAAAAGGAGATTATTGCAAATGGCCTACTAGCCAGCACATGCAGTGGACCCGGTCCCTGAAGACTCGCCAGTCTAGTGAAGCTGAAAACATCCCTGGGGAATTGATGTGTGAACAAGGAAAAACAGGTTATTTGCACAAAGAGTGGTCAAGACCCTCTGCAATTTCCCTCACTTTAACAAATGAACATGGGTTTGATTGTGCAGACGGCCAGTTCAGGGCTGCTGGTAATGCTGTAGAATTACAGCAGAAAGCTCAACTGACGTGCAGCTCATCTTTCCACCGTCTTTCGCAAGTGGAAATATTAATTTACACTGCAAGACGGGAATTCTGCCAGGCCCGAGTTTGTCCTCCTGCTGAGATATCCTGTCAGCCACCAGCGGTGAATCCGCAGCTGACTCCTGTGCAGAAATGGCTACCAGAAGAACCGATAGAGTCGGTTTGATCCACGAGCCCACACCTAGTCACACATAACCTCAGCCGGACTACCATGTCAGATTGTTGCCATATGTGGCACGGTGCACCACTCTGCCAGTGACAGTGATCGACTACTAACGTTCACCACAGCCATCCAACAAACATTACTGTCAGAGTTCAAACGCTGAACGGGCTCAAATAAAGGATTTCTGCAGCACGTCGCGGGCACAGTACCCCATACTGTCCACCAAACATGCTAATTAGAAAAACAGACGATCTGAAAGTCTTTCCGGGCAGAGCCAGTTAGGACAAAGACAGAGAGAACGGCGGCATTCCTTTGTTGCCTCTTCAGACACACTGAAGCATCGGCTTGTTGTTACATAAAGTTGTATAACAAATGAGCCTGGGCTCTTTGAACTGGCTGACCACACAAGCCTGGAAGAGTCACTAGGAGCCCAACATGTGGCAGCAATAAGAAGGCCCCGCCCTCCGCAAGACATGTGGGAGACACTGCATTCCAGAGGAGCTCATTAAAGTTAAAAAACAAATCCAACAAACACTGGCTCAGTCTCAGAGGACCATGAAATATCTAGGACAGGCCACGGCAAACGACGCCCGCCATTAACCCCCCGATTTATTTTTCAAATTTTTTAATAATTTGATCATGTCCATTGTCTGCTCCTCGCGGCACCAAAAAGACACAAATCTTCAGAAATTCTCATAACCCTTGATTCCATGTGATCATCATCTCTGCGACTTTAATGAATCGGTGCAGGGAGCAGCCGATTTTTCAGACACATTTCAAAGACAGTGACATTTACCATGCCTTTTATAAAGTGTACAGATGTGGTTTAGTGTTTAAACCTGTCATTGAATTTGGCTTATTTATAATGCTGTTTGTTCCACCAGTCTGCCCAGTTAAGCTATGTGCTGTCTGTTTAACTTGGCTATAAACAGACCATTGCTGACTGTTTGAACTCCTCCTCATACACATGAGCAAAGGGCGTGTTTGATTTTTTTTATTTATTTAGATTTTTTTTTTTTTACTGTTATTGTAGAATGTGACATGATATTGAGCTTGTGTACATGACTTCACAACATGAGGCCGTGCATTATGAGGATCCCGGAGTGTATTCACTTAAGATTTGATAAAAACTCAATAAAATCAAATGCCCACCGGGGAGCTAGTCTATAGCAGACATCTGGCATGATTATTTTCAGCTCTTCAGCTAATCCTCTCTAAATGTAAACTGAAGAAAAATGTGCCAAATGGCTTTAGAGCAAGACTGAATTTTGGACTTGTGGAAGATTTAAATGAGTTTTATAGAAATGTTAGAGGCATTATTGGAAAACACAGTGAGACAATTGTAATTAGTTTTCAGCCTGTCACATTTATAATCATTATCCCACTTTTTAGACATGCCAATTTTTGACTCCTGTTAACCATTGCAGCTGTGGAGAAGCCACATAACATAGAGCAGGTTTTTTTTTCTTTTTTTTCTTCAGGTTTTGATGCGCTTTCATCTGTGTTGCTGGGCGTTAGATGTTTGATATGTAGCGCCGTGACTGGAAACGCTTGAGTCGTGTGCATGCCATTCAGAGGTGGCCCAGTAAGAGCTAATCTACTTGTCAGGGTTGACTGCCAAGCATATCAGCCCACACACTTCACAATATGACTTTATTCATACTGTAGATCTGGGACATTAACTGTCTCTGCCCACCAGAACACAACACTTACGCCCACCGCTCCCAATGAAAGGAACCTACATTATAAGCCTGTGCAAATGATAAAAAACTGATCCACATCCTGTGCACCTCTCATCTTCAACCCCCGTCACCTTAAGAATACAACCTGAACCTTTCGGAGACACATGCCCGACTCGGATCTCCACTTAATTTGTGCTACTTTGGTTTTCATGTGAGGAAGCACAGCACTTCTCTACATTTGGGTGTTTCTATTCAGCAGCGTTTAGGAAAACTGCCAGCAGGATGTTTGGACAATGCTCTACTTTACAATGGTTGAGTTCTTATGTAGCCACATTTGAAATAAAAAGGCTTTAGGGCCTATGGGGATTACAGCAGCTGCATCATTAGGGACTTCTCAGATGGCTACCACCATAGTGAGCACAAAAGATTCAGAAACATAACTGCTTTGTGATTAAACGAGTCAAACCCAAAATGAACATCATCTCCGGGCTGACAAATGTGCTGCTGCCTTCCAAGCAGATGCCCTGGAATCATCTTAAATAAAAACACTCCGAATCACATAGATGCATTTGATCAGGCTTATAGCACATTCTAATAAAATAAAAAAAAAAAAATGGCTGGCATGATTTATTGAGCTCAAATAATGGTGCCTCATGGGCATTTCATAAATCTCTAATAGGGCAGTGACCTCAGTCGCTGGTACGTCATAAATCTATATCAAGGAAATTGGAACATCAAAACGCACAAAATGCAGCAAATATGTTTAATATGTTTGCTTCAATTAAAGAAACCGAGTACAGGTCAGATAGGCAGCTTTCATAAATACATTAAGGGCAACCCATTGAGCAATTATTTAGTAAGTAATAACTCCTTGATAGAGAAGAGGCGACGCACAGACATCTGCAGTCGATTAAAGCCTCGCAAATTTACAATGAGGCGGAAAAGAGATGTCAGGTTTTTACACTAATTTAATACGAGGTCTTAGTGACCCGGCTATTATGAGAAGGATTCTTTTGCGTAACATATTGTAAAGATAATTTTAACTCGAACCCATAAAGCAGAGAAAGCTGTCACAGAAATGGCTAGTGCCAGATGGAAGAAATATCACTCTGGACCGTATTGTAGCGAGACAAAATGAAAATAAAAACGTATCCAAAGTTCACAATAGCAAAGCTATTCAAATAAACCAATAAATAAATGAGTGTACAAATGTGTAAGCCTCAGGGCAAAGAGAGGATCTTGCTGCCAAGTCACAATCTCAATCTCGGTTTGTAGTGCACCACAAGGGGCAGTGTGCGGTACATGAGTAAGGGCTGCAGTGCTGTTTCACATTTGATTCACTGCAGGGGTGGGCTGCTCACAGAAGTCACTTAAGGCTATCAAGTGTTTGTGGCTCCTTTTTTTTCCCCACTGCAAGTGTACAAGAAGGAGCGAACCAACGAAAGCACTCGAGCAAATCATAAATCACCATTTAACACGTTACGCGCGTCTGAATCTTGGTGGGATGTATGTGAAGGTGGAGAGCTCTTTTTGAGGATGCAGTCAGAGGTTTTATGCAGAACATGAAGCTGAATGCTGCTGCTGATCACTGTTAATATGATGTTCCTCGGGCAATACAATACTGAGCCAATATTAAAAAGACACTTGAATAATAGTCCATTAACTCCAAAATGACTATTCACTATCAATATGCCATTAAAATGAGGTGAGGGGAATACTGAATGCTTTATATGGCCAATTAATAGGTTCTTAGAGGATCATTTTTATTTGAACTAAGAGGCCGCCTTACTCTGCTGTCTAATTCTTACACACGAGATCGTTTCAAAGGATATATTTGAAAGCACAATACTGACACGTGTGTGTGTGTGTGTGTGTGTGTGTGTGTGTGTGTGTGTGTGTGTGTGTGTGTGTGTACTAGGTGGTAGGAGTATTTTTAAGCTACCATTTTAGTACTATTATTGTTATTTTATTTAGTTATTTTATAATTTTATTTATTACCTGTTATGTTAATTGCAAGACATTTCTGAATGTATTCTTCAATTTTTATATGACCTACACAAGGCCTTATATACTACACCAGGCTGCATTATTCACATATACAGAATGTTTCTACAGTACATATTACTACAATAAGGAGTTGGGGTTTTAGGGCTGATTTTTCCATCCGTGTTTACAGTAAAAAAAAAAAAAAAAAGGCCAGCTGACCCTCCGAGGAAATCAAAGCTGGGGGGCTGTAGAGTTTGTGGAACTTGAGAGCACAACCTGAATCACTTTCAATCTATGTACCAAATTGATGGCGATGAAAATAAGACTCCGAGGCACAAAAAAGACACTTGTCTGCAGATTAATGTCTTGAATGGAGGCCTGTGAGGGCAGTCTTTGTCGCAAGGCTCGCATTGTGCCTCAGCCTTCATCTGAGACTAATGCTCAAACGACCCTAAAATCACACACTAGGCTGAACAGCGCAAATGGGACACATATAGTAATAGTTTACCTCACAGGAGATGCTCCTGTAAGTCACAGTTATTTAGCAGTAAATAAGTAAGCACGCTCACTGGAGGAATTATTACTATTGCG
>JAVDPK010001702.1:508055-538116 GCA_034780415.1 Cichlasoma orientale | reverse complement strand
TCATCCAACATCAGTGTCTGACCTCACAAATGCGCTTCTGGAAGAATGGTCAAAAATTCCCATAAACACTCCTAAACTTTGTGGAAAGCCTTCCCAGAAGATTTGAAGCTGTTATAGCTGCAAAGGGTGGGCTCACATCATATTAAACCCTGTGGATTAAGAATAGGATGTTACTCAAGTTCATATGTGTGTGAAGACAGACGAGCGAATACTTTTGGCAATATAGAGTAGCAGTGACCTGTAACCAAATGATGTCAAGGTAATTGAAGGTGGTGGCAGGCAAAACCAATGTTAATTCTCTAAAATATCTAACTAAGCCTAAAATCAATAAGCAGACTGAGTTCTGGTTTATTTAAGTAACCGGTTAGAACTCACTATCACATTGGTGTGATGTCACATTCTCCTGGCCGTGCCTCCTCCTGTAAACTGTCCACTGCCATCATCTGTAAGGAGACCGGGCCACGCAGCTCAACAAGGTGCTCTGTATGAGGCACTGTGAAGCCAGACACTCTAAGACATTGGCAGACTTTGCTTAGCTCAGCCCAAAATGTGCAACACTTTCCCCTCAAACCCGGGCTTGTTTAGCTGCTGGCACATGAAGGCATCAGTCAGATGTATGCCAGCTGAGCTGAAGTGTGCCCACAGAGTACACACTGCAACATCACTACCAGTACTCGTGCCCTCACCTTGTCTACCTTGGCACTTTTTGAGTTTGATGGAAAGTGCCAGACAGCATATTTATACATCTTAATTAGCAATAATGAAGCCCGGTACCTGCCAACAATCTGTTGCCAGTGGTTACTGTGTGGTGTTGACTAGACTGTATGCCTGTTGTTTGTCTGCTACTTACATGAGAACTGCACAATTGAAATAGGTGAAAGGATCATGTGTTTTGCTAAAAACCAATTAGATTCACTAACAAACATGTAATGATGATGGATATTTAACACTTGAGGATGAAGATATTTATCCTGAATGGGGCTTTTACATCACGTAATAAGTAAGCCTGTATCTATAGGAAGGTAAAGCCTGCAGGCTGCACCATGCCTCAGATTTATAGAACATTATGAATGAGCAGGAGATGGTTATTAGCTGTTCTGTTTGTCACGTTGTAGATCATTCATTTTAAAGGGCCTGTCAGGACATGGTGAACTATAGCAAATTCTGATGATGCTTAAAGTCGCCATGATCTGAGGCCGTGTTTGGATGCAAACATGTTTAGATCTGTCGGCCAAGATAATTTTGAACCCTGCACAGCGAGATATTTTTATGGAGTTGTAAAAACAAGTTGCATGGATTTTTTTTTTTTTTTTTTTTAACCGTGAAATAGGCTACAACCATCCTACTGACGTCTGGATTTATGGCCTGGTAATTCCCCTCTGGAGTAATTTGGCTGGTACATCTGCAGCTTAGCAGCATTCCAGCAGAGCTCTCCTGTGCTGTGAAGTCAGGAGATGACTGATTGATTGATTGTATTACTCCAGTTTTAGCGTGGCTTTACAGAGCTGTAGCAGTGAAGTTCTAATGTGAGCTATCCAGCGAGCAGCCTGCTTGGGTTCTGGGTTAGCCTGCTGTGATCGTTGCAAATCATGGTTAGAACGGAGACTTCCCAAAATAACACACAGCAATAACAATAAACTGATAGATACTGTTCTAGATTACAGGAGCTTTAACTTAATTCCAAACAGAATAATATATAAAATGTCATTTTTAAAAATTCTAAACATCTGAATACAGCATAACTTTTATTATGTGTTTTTTTCCTGGTAATAACACCAAAACTCGAGCATCAGAGTTCCTC
Source organism: Cichlasoma orientale (assembly GCA_034780415.1). NCBI lineage: Eukaryota > Metazoa > Chordata > Actinopteri > Cichliformes > Cichlidae > Cichlasoma > Cichlasoma orientale. Next base: position 536,315 of record JAVDPK010001702.1, on the reverse strand, counting down.
ATCACTGCCTCGATCCTTCCACATGTTATTTCGGGTGCCAGCTGCAGGCTAAAAATGATTAAGTGCAAACCTATAGTGTGCTGATGGAAGTTTGCAGTTTCTGAGCGCTTGTGCGATAAGTCCAAGCAGCACTTACTGCTCAAAGACCATGCGCTTTATATATCACTTTTCACATGCACGTATTTTACAAAAAACATTCCCAGCCTGCAATGAGGTAAACCTAAAAAAACATGCAACTAAAAATATAGCGCACTTTAAAGGGATTCCTGGTGGCGCAGTTCCTAAAATTAACGACTACCCGCTAATTAAATATACTATTAATTAGCTATCTAGCAGCTAGCTACAGAAACTACATTATGTTAACTTTACATTAATATCACCAGATACTTGATACGATGCAGAGTAACAATAGTTAATTTGCTAGTAGCATCATGTCTCTATAAACAGGACATAATGAAATTTTAAAAAAAAAAGTAAGATTAGCAAAATATGAGATGACACTGATGCAAATACACAAATTAATTGTATAACTGCTACAAATACAAACTTAAATACCTTATGGAGAAGAAAAAGCTGAGACATGCTTGAAAAACACGGGATGGTACCTAATGAAGTGGCCAGTCAGTGCTTGTGACCACTGTTCAGCTGCTCATTAATCCAAATATCTAATCAGCCAATCACATGGCAGAAATTCGGCGCATTTAGGCATGCAGACATGGTCAAGACGATCTACTTAAGTTCAAATCAGGTGTCAGAATAAGGAAGAAAGGTGATTTAACTGGCTTTGAATGTGGTCTGAAAAAGAGAAAACATCCAGTGAGCAGCAGGTCTGGCTTCAAGCTGATAGGAAGGCAGCAGTAACTCAAATAACCACTCTTTACAACCATGGTATGCAGAAGAGCATCTCTGAATACACAACGCATCAAACCTTGAAGGAGATGGGCTACAGCAAAAGACCACACCGGGTACCACTCCTTTCAGATCCATCCCTGTATGACCGCAGTGTACCCGGGGAAGCAGCGCACCATGCCACACAGCTCAGATCGTGTCTGGTTTCTTGAACATGACGATGAGTTCCCTACACTCAAATGGCCTCCATGGTCACCAAATCTCAACCCAACAGAGCACCTTTGGGAAGTGGTGGAATAAGAGATTCACATCATGGATGTGCAGTCAACAAATCTGCAGCAACTGTGTGATGCTATCATCACAAAATGTGCCAAAATCTCTGAGGAATGTTTCCAGCACCTTGTTGAGTTTGTGCCACAAACAATGAAGGCATTTATGAAATTATGAAGGCAAAAGGGGTCCAACAAGGTATACCTGATGTGTGTATACAGTTTAGTCTGTTACGTTTCTTCAGCATAAGTGTGCTTGAGGTCTTCTATGGACATTTTTTGAACATCACTTCACTAGTTTAGGATGACTTAACAGGTGAGCAGTTTTTAATTTTAAAAAAAGAAGCTTTTACAGTATAATATGAATTAAGATGATTTGTCTTTGTCTAAGTACAGTTTAAAGGTTTTTCTTTTAATTTAAGGTTAATATGGTTATTTAATGCCACTGCATCCCTTTCGGCTTCTCTTCCTTCACCTTCACACTTGCTTACTCTTCACTGCTGACACTTCTCTTTCCTCTGGTTGTCGTCTGGCTTTGTTCACCTGATACCAGACGCGTGGCAGCTATCAGAGGGAGACAATACCGCCAATACAATGCTCAACACAGGGATCCACAGCATGTTTGACAGCTGATTTATCTCAAGCACCTATGTAAAATGTTAACTATCCAACAACAAAGGGACCTACGCTAGATGAGTGGGTGCGGTCCGATACTCTTGGGAGTTGGAGGGGGTTGACCTTGACATCTGGCCCCCGATCATGCAGCTAGTTCAAGCCAGCTGCCCAAATAGGTCTGGTTTTCCCCCTAAAACACCTCATCCATCTGTTGAATTTCTTGTCATATAAGTTTCTCCATGATTGCCCGAGGCACTTCCATTCACAGACACGCGCAGGGTGACACTGATCCCCGCTTTGACGCCCATCCATATTTAAAGGGGTGCGCAGGTGACCTGTGGGTGGCCCTTTCTGGCACGCGTGAGCTCTCCTGCGCCCACAGAATCTTGCATAACACATTTGATAGATATTTCCTCAAATTACAGCCATATGATATAATGCACAATGAGCTAATGGGCTTTAGTGTGGTAGGCACTCAGATGACACGTGCCACCATCGCACAAGAGATGGGATGAGGGAAATTCAATCTGTTGATGAATGTGTAAGGATGACAATGAGCATGCCAATTAGCTTATGAATACAACAGGTGACACCTACATAAAGCCCCAATTACACACTTTTTGATGTTCGGGGTTCAGGCAGACTGTTAGTTAAGATAAGAAATATATTCATTATATATGATGCCACTCCTGTTACCTATAATTTAACATTATGACAACAGGCAACTTATACTTAGTCTAATTCTTCAGTCAGCACAGGTGCTTATGCTGCCATTTCACCTGTAGCATTTCAAGATCTAAAGGAATTAAGCGGTTTTCAATTTATTATCTCACTTGCGTCTGCCGTTACCACTCCTATGCAGCTTCCACCATCAGCTCCACGGTGGTGCTGGGGTGGTGTGCACTGGCAGCTGGTGCATTGCTGAGATGCACCTCTTCAGGGACGACTAGAGTGAGGTGATGTGGGGGAGAGGTCATGTTTTAACCTGCTATGTGGCGGGAAGACGGGGAAGCAAATCATCTCCCACAAAAGCATCGGCTGGTAAACAACACGAGTGCTTCTTGTCCCAGAAGATTTCACACAGCGCTGTTGCACACGCAGGCGAATGAAAGTGGAGTTTTTAAAAGCAATCTTGCTACTCAGTTGTCAAACGATGCCACTTCTCTCCCTCTCCCTCTCGCTCTCGCCTGGAGGGCATGGGAATTTCTCCAGAACAAAAGGAAGCGACGCTTTGAGCAGGGAGAAAACAAAAGCTTGACACAAATCGGCGCAATTAGAAACACTAATTGTGGTTTAACTGCCAGCGAGATCAGAGTTAATTGAGAGTGGCTTTTAATTTATCCACAGGACAGGTGTTAAACGGAAGAGACAGCGATCCACTTTATGGAAGATTTGCATCAGATTTGCGCTGCACTGTTGGATTAAACAGATCTACTGCAACAGAGATCCACGACACATTATACAATTTCAGTTTCATTTGCCATTAGGGGCTTTCAATGCTCCTCGAAAAACAAGCAAAGCACCAGTTTTTCCTTTACTGTAACTTTATTGAAAAGGACTTAACAATCTTACCTGTGCCTTTCAAGCTACATCCAGTGAAACATTGGAATTGATTTATAATAGTCGTGGTAATATCTAAAAGTTCATGTTACAAACTGTAGCACACAGAGAAATTGGTGACCATTAACTGCACCACCAAATTCTTGTGAAGTGCTTTTGTTGGCACTTTACATTGTCACCATTAACAGCATTATGCTGTCATAATACATACATTTTCAACACCACAATGTAAAACTACATTAATAATAATAATAATAATAATAATAAAAGAAAAAAAACATACATTCTTATCCCCAAACATCCAGGAAGGTCTTGCATATTTGCTAATGTGTAAAAATTAAACACAAAAAGTTGATCTAACCGTCACAATTGTTAACTATACAGTTTGAGTGAAATAGATTACAACGAGGTGATGAGGTTTGATCAAAATGAACCCACTAGAACCCAATCAAGTGGATCAAAGGTTTAAAAGTTGGCTAGTGTGTAAGTGATACATAATCAAAACATGTGACCGACATGCAGAAATGACAAGAATTCAAACACCCATTAAATTGATTTGTAACATTACAAAGTCTGAATGAACTGTGAGACCAATCTCTCTCACACACACACACACACACACACACATACACACACAGAGGAATGAACCAACACGTTTGCTCCAAATTATTATTTTAGGTCTCCATCATGCTGGGGCACCAATAGCTACCCATGTTTAATTGTGTTGGCCTCTGCGCACTAGATGCCATTCATTCCTCTAAACTTGATGACGCTTCGCTAAATGGCGAGATCGTTCATAAACGCCGTCATCATTTCCTTCAAAACTGTGTGCCACATTACAAGCACCGTCAGGGGATTTAGCTGCAGCTTAAGTCTTAGTGTCTGGCAGCTGTATGTGGCCTATGGCAAGCAGCATCATCGTATCAGTGAAAGACTACCAGAGGAGGATTGTCAGATCCCCACTGGAGCTTTAAGTCATCTTCATCAGAAGGTTCAATGCACGTTTCATCAACAAGGGAAAAAAAAAAAAATCCCCATGTATCTGCACCGTTTGTTGGAACAGGGCGGACATTTACCTAAAACTCTTAAAATACTTAAGGCGTACGCTGATGCATATGCACAATTGATATAAACTTAAATTATGGTGGGAGCCAGTTTCTATAGGAAAATTTGCCTTCAAGCCTTTTAAATGCTTTGCATATTCAAATTTATTGTATGAGAAACATTATGCAAAGAGGCAAGGAATATTGATGCAGATCTCCCCTTGTTTTTTTTTTGGGGTGTAAAATATCGCTTTGCACTGTTGTTGTCAAACATAATTTCAAAATGCTTTTCATTTAGATTTGCCTTTTCGTATGACATCTACCAAAGCACCAAATTATGTTAAGGCATAAAGAATACACAAGACAAACTGACAGGCAAAATTAATTAATTTGAACTACTCACCCCCATTTTTCATTTGAACTAAATAACCTGAGGGTACAAATGTACTGACATCAAATGTTCTCAGACGAGATCTTTTTGTTAGTTAAACGTTTGAGCATAAAGGGCACATTGTAGCCTTGAGAGTAAAAGACCTACTCCGAAACAAGATTTTCTGAGATATACACGATGACCTACACAAGAACACTGCCAGAAATGCACACGTTTGCTAATTGAGAGATTTTATGTCTATAACAATAATAATAATAAAAAACAAAAAAAAGAGAAATAAAAACACTTAAAAGCCAGAGAATCGGTTAATTTGACCTCATTGGAAGATGGTGAATAATTTTTTTTTTTTAAATCTAACCTGGCTAACCCCAGGAAGCACAATTTCAAACATTTTACAAAATGTGTAAAAACGCAAAAGTACTTGAAGCGCTTTTGCAAGTGACTATACAGAATATAGAACGAAGCTTGAAAAGATCAATGAACACCTGGCAACGTACCAATACAGACCGGTTAAAGCAGTTAGGAAAGCCTAAAACGCACGAGCCCAGAATTAACACTTCAGCTAAAGCTGGAAGGCAATCAGCCATGAAACACCCATGATTCCAAAACCTAATTCAAACACTGTCAGCATTGCAAAAATCATACAGATAAAACATCAGATTACCATTTTCCAATACAAAGGAATTAACCAGTGCCCTTGTCACATGATCAGACAGAAATATATGCATCAACAGTAACTTCCATACTGTTACCGGCTAAAAAACAAAACAAAAGGGGGGTTAAATAAAAAAAATAAAAAAAACCCATGAAATGTTCTCTTTGGATACTCCAAATACTTTAAAGGCAAGCAAGGATCAATGACCTTGTTAGCGTACCATTAACATACATTATAGAGTTAAGTATGCCGACTGCGAGACATTCAGTAACAGGATGTTTTGGCCTTATGTTCACACACCATCTGATAAAATAACCACTTTCACAACGGAAACAATGTAATGACTTGTGTTCGAGTGATGTAACATTCATGAAAATGTAAATTGTGTTTGTGTTGACATTCCACAGATAAAGTGTAGCAGTTTGTCTCACCTGTGATTTGGTATCATACAGTGTAAAGGTCTAATATTTTTAAGACATAAATAGTAAAAAAAAAACACCAGTAAGGATGAGATGGATCATCCTCATCGGCTGATGCAGATGTTTGATACGCTGTTAAACATGGAGACAATAAATAACATTTATGTCACTATAAAACATGTTTAACACTGTAAATACAGCTGGAATAAACAACTATAAATGTATACTACAGCTAAAGAGCTAGCACAAGCCATAAACTGTATATAAAAGATACATTTAGCCTCTGGGTTTAAAAGTAAAGCCAGCCACCATTTTTTTTTTTTTTTGGACCAGCAGAAGGTTGGTGGTGAGGCCTCTGTGAGGAAACAAGCCAAACCTTCTCAATTCATTACGTTAGGAAACATTCTTCTTATGGGCTTATGCTTTAATAAAGTGTGGCACTTTGTAACATGTGGTCCAATTTAGAGTAAAATAAATAAATAAAGCAGGATATTTTTTAAGGTCTGCAGGCTACCTTTATGACTGACAAGTTCCCAGTATATGAAGTGTCCTTGATTTCTCAGTCCCATACGCCTCGAGATCACCAAGCCTGGTTTCACAGATGGCTACGATGCTGAACTTGAAGACTCAAACTAGAGGTGTTCATAAACCAAACCAGCAAGTGACACCACAGTGGCTATATCCATCTGTTTTTATACAGTCTATGGCACAAACACACGTAAAATTGAACTTAGGCTTTATCCGAGACCAGCTTAATTTGGGTACCAGCAGCGAGATCCACCAGCTACCTTGCAGCTCATTTAGCATTTGTTCAGGAGAAACAGATAAATGAACAAAATAAGGAGCACAGTTTAACATAGAAACATTAACCCTCAAAGTGAAATGAGAACAGTTAGGCCTTCGTTGTGGGTTACCTAAGTGACATTCACTGGTTATTTACCTTGAAAAATTATCAGTGAATTCTCATTAGCACCCAGTGAAGTGGTAAGACACACTGTACATAATGAATCTGAGCCTAAAATAGGAACTACAGATACATGAATACTGAGCTAATCAAATGAGAAGTATGTTTTTGTATAATCAGTGTTTTTACAATAGGGCAGGACGTGGAAGAGAACACAAGGTACCTTACAAATACATTGAAAATCATACTCATAAATGAGCTGTGAAAATTTGATAAAGATTATTCAACATATACCCACATGTACAGTTTAATACAAAAAAAACTGAAGTAGAGGAAGGCTGTTCAATCAGTAGCTGTAACAAAGAACTCCAAGCTTTTCTATCAAATCAATATAAAGAGATGAGTTTTACTCCAACATGTGATTAAAATGTAAACAAGAACATTACCAGCAGAATATAAAGCATTACCTTTACGATATGATTATTGCACTTAAAGTAAAAATTATAACCCCCAGCGAGTGCCTGTAAGAGCCCTGGTCAAAGAAAATTAAATGATAGTCATCACAATAAGAATAAAAAAATAAAATGTCAGTAACTGATAAAAGGAATGTACATTTGTTCTTGGGGGGGGAATGCACACCTCAGTAAGCTGGGACAGACCAGGCTTCCAGGAACTGCCCAGCGACTTCTTACCCTAAATATCTTCCAGTGTTTCTAAGAAAATCCATCAATCACTCTGAATGCACCCACATCTGCAGCCCGGAGGAGGCCTGGGAAAAAAGCTGATGCTGTGACGTGTACCGCAGTTTAAACGGCAAGTTTTTGACTTGCACTTGATTGTAAATACAGTACCTACAGCTTCATAAACCTCTTGACCATCTTTCAGCAAACAGCACATTGATAACTGTGACTACAGAATCTGGTAAACACGAATTTGGCAGCATTTGCGCTGTAAGAGCTTCTCGGCAGATGATGGCAACTGTGTGTGCAACAGACCTCTGTGGGTTGACAAGTACAGCACAGCTAAATATAGTCGGTGGGAAAAGACTTGAAATCAGCTGACTTTCTCCTGTTTAGGTACCTAAGAATACACTCCAAGAAGTAATCATGAACAAATTGTAATGCAGAGTTATAAGAAAAAGGCAAAAACTGCATGTCCTTAAAGAAAAAATGTAAAAGCCTAAAAAAAAAAATAATAATAATAATTATAATCACTGAATAAAAATGCTCTAATAACTCAACAGTAAGTGATGAGTCTCATTTGTTCCCATTTATTGTGCCACCTGATATTGATACACGAGCTATTGCTGAACCTTCATTAGTACCTTTTCATCCTGGGTCTTTTTTCTACTTTTTGGAAATTTTGCCTGCCTTCTTTTTTGGCTCGTAGGGTGTCCGTAGAATGCTTGGCGTCTCCTCCATGACGCGTACGAGTAGGTCATCAATGTAGTCTTCCAGCTCCCTGATGTGGGCATCTTTCTTTTTCACCACTTCTTTCTGTTTGATGAGTTCCTGCACAACCTCCTCAAAAGACAAGTTGCTATAAGCGGCCACGCTTTCCCGCATCACCTCCTGAAAGTGAAAAACCAGGAAATGCTCAAGTAAACAACAGCAGATTTTGAGGTAACTTGCTCTACAACGACCATACCGTGCATACATTTGTTTTGTAAAAGAAGACTTAAGTGTCTGACAGTGGGGATGACAGTAAACATAAGTCTTTATGCTACAGACTAATTAGGCTTGTTGGGTAATAGTCACATGTTTATCTTTTGTTTTGTGCTGCTAATAAAGGCTAATTGAGGACTGTTAAGATGCGACTATTCTCCTGGGTTTTAGCTCTGACGTCAATTAATTCTGTAACAAATTTACTGATTTAACATTAGTGCCGGACAATTTACAAATATTGAATACTGGCCTATCTCAGACTATCAGTGTATAGGCTGTCTGACGTGCACCCATATGAAAATTTCTCTTGTGATCTTAAAACAAAAATGCAGAAAAAAGATGGAGGCAATTCAGAAATTGTCTCATTAAATAGTTTGTCTAGCTGTGCAGCAACAACTCCATCACTGTCAGCAGCAGATATAACAGAGGTAACAGTGGAGTGGAGCCAATAAGTGCTTTCATGGTAAGTTGCTAACTACTTTGTGAAAATACTACTGTGCAAAAGTCTTGAGCCACCCCTCTTCTTTATATTTTGATTTCAAGTGCTCCAGGCTTTCTGAAGGTCATTCAAAGTTCAAAGGACAAAAGAGGTGGTGGTAAGCCTTAAGAAGAAGAAATAAAAACTACCTACAGCAGATGAACAGTTTCTGAAAGTCATGTCCTTAAGAAATAGGAAAATAAAATCCAGCAAAGACCTAACACAGGATCTGAGAGACACATCTGGACCTTCAGCTGATCCATCTACTGTTCACTGAAGCCTCATCAGCCTCAAGCAGCCATTCTTAAGGAAGGGAAACAGGGGGAAAAGGTTGAAGTATCCCAAATTACTAAAGAACTGGACTGAAAATCAGTGGCAACAGGTCTGATGGAGTGATGAATCCAAATTTGAAATGTTTGGTTCAGAGTCTCATAAATATGGATGGAGGAGGTCAGGAGAGGGGAGAGACAGTGAAAGTCTCCAACGATGAGTAAAGGAGGCGTTGTTATGGTTTGGGGCTTCATTTTGGCCAGTGGTGTCAGAGAGCTCATCAAAAATTGTGGAATTATGAATGCAGAAAAGTTAAAAAAAAAGAAAAAAATTAAAAAGCTTGCCTTCAGGTTGTGTTAAAGAGTAACGGTGGTTGCACCAAATATTTTATACGGGACTTTCGAGCTTGTTAAAATTGTACAAACTCAGTTTTTACCTTATATGCAAACATACATGGAAATGTTTCAATAAATCGCTGCACCTATGTCACATTTTCCTATCAAAATATAAAGAAATGGCAGGTGGCTCAAGACTTTTGTACAGTAACCTACCTAATCTAAACTAAAGGTTAAAAACAGGGACTCCCATGTATCCCTGCACTTTTTTTCCTTTGCTTTCTAGTATTAAAACACATGATCTGTTTAATTCAAAAAGACAGGCAAAATCTCCCTCTAGTCTGCCAGTACTTAACAATAAAGATTTCCAAAACAATTTAATCTTTGTTTTGAGGAGGAAATGCCAGGCTGCATATTTCTACAAATAAAGGTCATGCTAATAAATGCCAAAAAAAAGGATGCAACCCAAGCCCAGCTTTGCTCTTTGAGGACAATCTATTTGGACAGAGCAGTGCAGTACAGTATGTGCAGATCATATTGCGCGGGTACGAGAGGAGCTGTAATCGTTTTTAATGAGGGACCACTTTATCGCTTCAGTGCTGGGCATCCTCCCCTGAACGGATAGAACAGCAAAGCCTTCACCCTGTTTAAAATACCACACTTATCAGCTTCCACTCCCATGCACCATTCAAGCCTTCACTGCTGGGTAAAGACAATGCAGAAAGAGCTGGAGCAGGACTGCTTACCAGGTATCTTATCGCTTCTAACAGCATAGAGGCTACTGTGGGGCGACACAAACCAAAATGAAATATTTGCCACAGAGATTAAATGTCCAACGTAAGGAGGGTTTCAGGAATAGAGCTCGGTAACCTATTCCTCACACACAAACACACCTACAAAAAAAAAAGCCATCTCACTGAAAGATACTGCACTTAAGCCATCTGAGAGGGAATAAGAGAGCAGACAGCCATATGGAAGGATGTTGGTTTCACGTACAAGTGTGTGTACATGCACGCGCACGCACACACACAGCATAGTAATCAGGAGCTTTAGTGGCTGGTGACAAAGGCCTGGAAATGACCATGAACTGGCAATGTAATGATGACCATTTTTCTGCGATCAGTAGTGAGGAGAAGATAAGGCGCACACTTGGCATTCTCCAGTTGTGTCATTACAGTTTCTAATGAGCTCAGCTTTGAGAATCTAAAAGCTCAGTCCTTTGAAATCTCTCACTGCCCTCCCTCCCTCCTGCGTGTGGTTAATTAGGGCCTTGAAGCAGAGGAAATGGGAGCTGCCATTTCTGCAAGGCACAGCGGCATGCACGGGGGCACATGTGTGGATACCGACAGCCCTCAACACCCACAGAGAAAGGTGAGGAAAGCCATTATCAGCATTCTCCTTCTCATTTAGGCATCACTGCGGCTACTGCTCCCCCTTCTCCTTCGTATATATCAGTTTTGCTGTGTAATAGTCTGCGAATTGTAACCACAGAAGTACTAATAACTACTAAAGAGTTAAAAACTTTATGTAAAAATAAGGTAATAATGAGCAAAAATAAAAAGCATTTCTGTGCCTGATCTCATCAAAAAGCTGCAATTAAACAATCTGTGTAATACGCCACTATGACTGACCTTATAGGCCGAAATTTCACACCACTTCAAACTATGATTAGATCAGACATGATGACCGATGTGTGCAGCTGCTAATTAGTTGAATGGCACGTCTGAGTTTTCAGAGGTCTCGCAAATCAATGTCACCAGCTGCTTAAGAGTCCTCAATTACAAAATCTGCCCGGCAGTGCGTATAAAGTGTACACAAATGCAATTGTTGACTTCATCCCCCCCCCAACCACCACCACCTTCAGCCACTCTCAGGTAAAGTTGACATCTCATAACAATATCACTTTCCAAACCATATGCTTTTACAAGGAGGGCTCCTTACAATTTTCTTGTCCTTCTTCTTCTGACCAAAGGTGATGTCAGGTCCTGTTGGTTTTTTGTCACTGCAAAACAACCAAATGCAAAGTCAGTAATCACATGAGAGCATTACTCTCTAAATTGTAGAAGAATTTTGCCAATATAGAGTCTCTCTATCCCCTGTGCTAGTACAGCAAATATGGGAGAATAATAATAAATAGATTATCAAGTAATAAATAATATGCTTGAAACCACCTTTTTCCACTCATGCACTACATTACAAATGACCGCTGAGCTAGTGTATGACAAAGGCAGCAGTAAAGATGATGGACTAGTGCCTACAGAGATAAGTGGTTAATTGGGTGGTCTATCTCTTCAGGGGATCTCATTACTATAGCTCAGAGGGCTCTGTTATCAAACCCAGGCACTCTAAAGAGCCACTAATGACACCTTCCAGTCTGATAAACCAGAACTTAGCTGCAGTGCTCACCAACTCTTTATGCAACACAGGAAAAAGATGTAACTGGCTCAGTGGAAATGTTTGAATAATACTTGACAACATAATGAGAGGGAGAGAAAGGGGGTCTATCAGAAAGTAGATTTCAATCAACAAGGTATTCAAAACTTTACTGGAAATCCACGGCAAATATCCTGTGGAGCAGTGACTATTCTATGGGGTACCAAGACCATGTTTTGGGATTTTGAGATGATAATTTGACTATGTATGAAAAACACACGAGTGACATGCTGCAATCACTGCTGTGCAGGAGCCAAACACAATGAGTCTGAAATCCACATCTGACATTAACTGAAATATTTCTGAAAAGATGGTTGTCATGATATGAGATACGTTTTGTATTTAACTATAATCACTTGTAAATTTCAGGTGTTTTAGAAAAGACTTCCATCATTATTCATGACTGATTAACTAAGAAACACGAAAAAAAACTTTAGAAAAAAATTGTTATGATGGTTAAGATAGCCAATAAAGCTAACTGAAGCTAACAAAGAAAAACAGGACTACCTGGCTTTGTAGTTGGAGCTGAATGGGTTAGTGTCTGCTTGTGAGTCTCCACTAAATGGGTTGGGGGACCGCAGGTCTCCGGAGCTCCCCGAACGCCCCTCGTTGCTGGTCTTGCGGCCTTCCTTCTTTCCTGTCACGCGTTCCAGTAGGCTGACCTTCTCCTTTTTCTCCTTCCGCTCTGGCCGGTCCCACAGCTGCCCGTGCTCCCCCTCAAATGGGTTGCGATTGCGTGGGAGCGTGGCATACTTCTGTGGCAGGGTGTCAGTGATATCAGTGAAAGGGTCACTGTGTGCTTCGCCGTCCTGGAAGCCTGGCACCTCGCTCTGGGAACGCCTGTGAGGGCCACCTGTACTTCCTGGAAAATAAATCAGAAATGTTACATTTAAAAAGGAAAAATATGTGATTTTCTTTTAAGTTTTATGTAACAGGGTTTGGAAAAATCTGCCTTTTTTTTCTAGCTTGTGTCATTCCCTGATTTGACCTTTGACAATGGATGAACTCAAAACGGTCAATCCGTTAACAGTTTAGACAGAAGAACCTGTTAAACCAAGGTTAGCCTTCAACTAATCTTTAATCAGCAGTGGTTTACAGGAGTCATTTTATATATTTTTATATCTGCCTTTCACCATCTGCAACTGCATTCAGACTGTTAGAACTTGAGAATAGTTCCCATCCACTTCAGTATTAATTACAAAGAAACTTTCAGTATAAACTCAAACTTATCACAAGGTGCCTGCCAATGATTATCCTTACCCTTAGAAGGATGAGAGATGACTTACGAATAATGTAAATCAGACTACTATGATAACTGACTGCAGCTTCCCGTAGCAAGAATAAGAGTTCTACTGCTTGTCACAAAATTACCATGCTGCATGTATAGAGTCTAACATGATTAACATCACAGATGAACATTTTTAAAGATGAAGATGAAGATGAAAAGACAGCTCGTCCCACCGTTACATGCAGAACTGTTAACTGTTTTTAACACTTTAACACTTAATGAATCCTCGCTGAAATATTTTGGATTCTAGTCTACTGCTTGGACCATTAACCTCCATCCTTGAAAACAAAATCAAATGAAAATGCAGAAAATACTCAGTGATCATCAGCAACTTCAGTTAATACCAGAACCGGTGGTGTTTTAAAACTGTACCAGTCCTTCAGGGATGAGTCAAGCAGCAATAAAAGTTTACCAAAAAAAATAAAAATAAAATTGCATTTTTTAAATTGACAAACTAAAAAACGACTCTGAAAAACAAAAGCTTTGGTCCTCACCGCTCTCTTCTATGGAGTTCATGGAATCCAGTTTGGGTCGAAAGTGGGTCCCAATGAGATCTGACATGGAATGTGCCGCAGAGAGTTTATGGGCCCCGGCCAGCAGTGGTCTCTTCACCTTTGCTTCAGGCTGGGATCGCGGTTCTGGTGCGACGGACTGACGGCTGGGCTCAGAGTCACACACAGCGGAGCGAGGCAAGATGGCCGAAGAAGCGTCGCCGAAGCCGCTCTCGTGTTTGCGACCCTTCACTTTGTCCTTAAGTTTGGAAAAAGGTGAGCGGGGCTTTTCCTTCATGGAGAGGTCAAACATGCTGGCTGTCATGTTGTTCCTCATGAACTGAATGCTCACTTGAATGCGACCTCGTTCTTTCCTCTTCTTCCCAGGCTTGGACTCCAAGGAATACCAGCTAAAACGAGAGTGCAGGAAGCTTAAGCTGAGCAAATTCAATGAGACAATTTATATAAAAAGAGCAGGGTTTATAAAAATCCTCTGAGTTGAATACACGTAATGCAACATAATTCAGGAAGACAGGGATACAAAGTCAATGTGGTAAAAGTCCTTACACGATCAAACAATATGACAAATGGAAAAATAGCCCTCATTCCTTCTAATGGGCTTTACATACATCTTTATGGCTACCACTGAAAAGGCTAATTTGAGAAGACTAATCCAAAGGGGAGACACAAATGCAGGGGCTTAAATCATTTGAACTTTTTTATGACACATATGAGAACACAATTTGTAATTCAAAGGATAAACATTCTTTACAAACTGACCTAAAAAAAATAGCCTGCTGCAGAATAATATAGACCATTTCAGGCTGTTTTTGGGCTCCTGTTTGTTTAACCTCTCTGCTTTTTTCAACTGGAAGTAATGGGATTTATGCCTTCGCTCTGAGCGAAATAAAGTGGCATTTGCACAAATCTGGCCTTTGTTCAGAAATGCAACGACAAGCAATTGGGAAACTGCAAAGCCACATCGCAGGCTTTGCACACAACAGTTCATACATGCTAATGAGACACATTCTCCGTGTTAGGGGGCTTGTGAAGGAGGCCATTAGGAAACCAGCATCAGAATGAAACAAGCATCAATATTTTCTCTCTGCATTTGTCACAAACATGGAACATATTCTAAACTATGATGATTTCATCAATATAACCAAGTCTAAAAATGTATGCAAGTGTATTTGTTTGACTTCAATTACTGACATTTTCTCCTAGATTTAATGAAGCTTTACAGTACTCTTGAAGTCCGGCATGAAATTTCAGTTATCTGTTCAATCGGGAGGGGAAAAAAGTGTTGGTATTAGCTTTTTAAGAAATTGCAGCTGTTGAACGCTATTCTAAGCCGTCTAGCTCGTGTCCCAGGAGCCTCAGTCATGAAAGGCCTTGTTGGGGCCCAATTCCCAGGCTGCGCGCCGTGCTCAGCCTGATCAGCAGCCACAGCATGCCGCTGCCGTGGGGCCGAGACTGCACCTCACGTGTGTCTCAAGGCCAAGATAAACCTCGCTGTGCTTGGAACCACAATCCTCCCACTCGGGCCCAAGCCGCTGGGAAACTCCTCACAATCAACAAACACAGGTGCGCGATAATTATGGGCTGCCTTCTCAGATATCAGTACGGGCTTGCCTCCCCAATACGCCAGTTCAAAAACATTGCGGATGGGCCGGAGCGAACAGAGACCCACTGTGGAGTGTGGCTATAGTATCAAGAGCCCTGGCATCATTGTCAAGTACGGCTGCAGCGTGGGTATTAGGCCAGCAAGCAACACGGCAACATCCATTACAGAACCCCCGCTGAAAAAGCGCACAGCCTCAAGGTGCATCAGTTGAGGCACCTAAATAAATAAAACCCATTCACACTGATTATAACATATTGTGATTCTCCCAACTGATGGGCAAAGAGGAAGTCCACTAATGCCCTTCCCTCCTGAAATGTGCAGTGAGCTAATTAACACCAGATCCAATTTGGTTTTGCAGTTCCTGTGTGCTTAATGTAGGGTTAAGAAGTGTGTGTGTGTGTTGGGTCATCAACCAGTCATGAGTTTAGCCAAATATAACACAATCTCTCTAAGCTATGATGGTCTACATTGTGTTAATTTATTCTAATGTACATTTATCCATTATTCTCTCTCACCTCAAGTCTTTTATACAGTAACTTAAGAATAATGCAGAATAAGGACAACCCCTATACCAGAATGACTTTACTTGAAGCCAGCTAAACAGCCTTAACAAGTCACCTGTTTGTGAAAGAGATGACTCAGACAGACGCCCACTATTGTCCACCAATATATAGGCATAGGCAGTTTAGAGTCTGGAGTCTCTCCTTTCAAACTTCAATTCCTTTTGTGCCAAGAAAGGCACAATCCATTGAGGCAAGATTATAACATGAGGGGAGCAACTAAACTTTAGACAAACAAGCCAAGATTCAATCCCAGGTCCCTTTGGCTGTGAAGGAGAGACCGTTTTCCATTCACACCTTTGACAAAACTGGGAGTATAGGAGTGGCTAACAAGACATGTTTGGCCAGCTCCACTAGTTTCAATTGAGCCAACTGGTGTCAGTAATTAAACTAAAATAATCTCGCTGCAATGCAGGCCGATTCATTACTAAGCCTCACACAATAGAGCTTCGTGAAGATGGAAAAAAAAAACCTAACATGTGCTTGCTAAGTGAGCATGAAAGTGTATGACTGATGTGTCAAATAGTTTAAAAGTTAAGTGGTTCTGTTAGAGTATTTCATCTACTCTGCTCTTAACATTAAATCTGATGGATCTAATAAAGCGCATTTCTAAAGCAAGTGCACAAAGGGAGTAAAGGACAATGCAATGGCATTTAAATCATGTGGTGCAACAGGGCTGGGTCATGACCTTAATTGAGACCACAGTGCAGAATATAACACGCAAAAGACAGCGCATTTGTGAAGTCTAATGTCGCAGTAATACTTGTGGCAAATGTGACAAATAACAACTGACTTAGCTCATGGTGTAATCCACTTATGACTGGAAAGGTTGTGCAAATGTTTTCCACTTCCTCTCAAGAGTCTGTCTCTATACCAGCAAGACATCACGTATGACAGACCTTGAATAATGCACATGTGATGCTAATGTCTTAGGACTATACTATATACATGCACGCTGTATGTCCCATGATTTGTGCTAGTGTTAAAACGGTCACAGGTTTTCACTTGAAAGGACAACGCTGAGGCTCTTCAAAGTACTTTGGTATTTTATGACTGCAGTATTGTAAACTATTGGTGTATATAAGTATATATTACTCATAAATATCATAGAGAAAAAATACATGGTTGGATAGTAATCTTCTACTTTTTAAATTGGTGGTTATCATATTAAAATGAGTGTAAATGCATCTGGAGCCTATCGCAGCAGTTTTTATCCCAAAAAAATGAACCGCTGTGGCTTTTTATGATATCTAATATACTTTTACAGTTTATCATACTTACTCAGTTTTCTTTCTCTCCTTGTTATCAAATATTTCATTAAGATTGATGCACCTCTGACCCAGAAACTTGTCCATCCCAACCAAAGAGCGATGCATCACTATAAGGCATAGTTCATACACTTCTGGGTTGCCCTCCAAAAGTAGGCCAGGTAATTCGAAGGAGGCTTCTTCTCTCCACACAGGGTTAAGTGTCTTCTCTGCCACTGATGTTGAGTACTTCTCCTTGCCCAGCTGGATAATAGTGTAGGCATCATTGGTGCCATTTTTGCCTTTGGGTTGTAAACCAGTTGCTTGAAGTACAGTGGCTTGGACATGGGTTGGAAACCACTTTTGAGACTGCTCGCCCAGTGACATTGTAAGCACTGGCTGTTAACTGAAATCCATTCAAAATAAAGTAAAATATTATTTACGTAGCTGTTTTTTTCAGAGAGTGCGACGTGCAAGAAGCAGCAATCATGATTCACTACAGTTTGATGTCCATGTAGGTGTTGTTCAGAAGCAACTGCTACAATCAATCACAAGTTTGACAAACTGAGCAAGCCTCATATCCTGTCAGATCACAGATGTCCAAGCCACTGATGAGTCATCTGCAAGAAAAGCAGTACAGAAAGTAACAGGAGGATGTCATTATTTTGCCAAGAACAAAAACATGGATCACAGATGCACAGGGAGCACTGATATTAAACCAGGCAGCCTACTAATGATTTGATGGCAGTCACTTTTGAAGTAATGCGGCTGAGCAGAAATCACATTTTGCACTGTATGATTTTGCTGAATATCTTTAAATATATGTCTCTAAGATGTTGGTTCAAGACAGATATTGATGATCTCATCCAGTGACACATTTTGGCGTCATTGTCACTGAATTAGTGAGTCAGTCAGGGGGATATGGACCGTTTCAAGGATTATTTTCAAATTGAAAATAGAGGTTTTGACTGAGATTAAGAAGCTGAGCACATAGTGAAGTAAAGCAGTCATGACTTATGTCTCTAGATAACTCTAGATGACGCACTGATGAAGCTGTACATTAAAGAAGTGATATAAGTAGCCACAAAAGTCATATTAAGATGTAATGTCCCTTTAAGTGAGGATCTTTCCACAGGTTTGCCATAACTAAATGTTTTTTAAACTCATCGCAACATTCAAACAATGCGAGGCGATATTAAATTTCACTTTTTTTTCGTGGAGTTCTGTCAGGGTTACATTCATTTAAGGCTGCAGGATAACGTTAGCATCATGCGGCTAGCTGCTGAGCAAACACACAGCATCACACACAGACACACACACACTCAGCTGCTTACCTCGGGGTCATTTTCACAAGCACTACATTGACACTCAGCGCTTCAGCTCGGCACAAACTCTTTCCACAAACACACTCATGCGACACTTTCAGCTACTGTTCGCCGCAGCTGCTGTTATTGTTACAGTCCATTACTGCTCACTGCTGACGGCCGGCGGCGAGCTTCACTTCCTAATCTGACGTCACTTCCGGCTCACCCCGGTGAAAGTTGAAGTGTCAAAATGAAAAAGAGGTGATAGCGCGCGCACACGTACGCACACACGCTCTAAAGGAATTAAAATGCAGATCAGAAATGTAAACATTATTTTAAAAAAAAAACGCGATAAAGGATGTACTCTACCCATACTCGGTGCTGAGTTGTGGGCATACTGTGCAGGTAAGCAGTAATGACGGGATATGTAACTAATTTGAGCTAACACAGAGAGATTGTTACACGCATGTGTGTGCACAGCGTGCGTGTGCTCGCGCGTTTCCTTGAGTGGTAAATCGCACAAACACGGGAAGTGCTTTTGTTTCATGAGTGGGACATGCAGGTTCAGATAAGGGGTTCACTTGAATGAACACAGACATGCTTGTCACCCCACTTGACAAGTGCATCTTAACCAAACACACCTGCCTGTGTGGGTTTTTATCGTTCTGCCGCAACCAGTGCAGTATGTACACACCACTGGCCCTAGGCTCCGGCTGGGCCATCCATCAAACTGAGATTATTGCACTTATCTAGAGTACATCTCTGAATGAAATGCTAAGGCTTAGTGAAATATTAGGCTGTACAAAAATGTGAGTCAGATAGCGTTGAATACATTCGTGGATCTCACTCTCATGTTTTACATTAGTTGTTCCATTAGGGGAATATGACAGTTCATTGTCACTTTGTAACCATGGCTTTAAAGCATGTAGCAAGTGGCAAAATGTGGGCCATAAACTGTGTATCACATTTAGTGTTGGAAAAAGGCTTTTGTGCCACCTAAAATGGATTTACACATAAAGCGTGTTTTTTATTGTAATTTGAAGTTATATAAGTCATACACTGTGCACCTTCAGGTGCACAATAAAAATCTAACCTTGTATCAAACCAGGAGAGATGCATTGTGCCAGGTTTTAGAAACAATTAGAATTCCCAAAGCATCCTCTTAATATTGTGTTAATATTATATTTTTAAATGTGTAGGATTTCAGAGAGCATCCTGACCAGTACTCTTTTGAGGGGACCGTACATCTTTATCAAACCTTTTCTTGTTGTGTTTTTCTTTTTACGTGTGTAAACACATAAAATCCAAATTAAATCCCGCTTCATTTAATTGTAGGCCACTGTGGACATTGTTATAAATTAGTAAGAGTCTTATTTTGCAAAATTTAAATTAAAGTAATTAATTCACTCGATTTAAAAAAGACAAAGATTATTTTGTCTCAGCACAGTTTCTGTTTTATTTCTCCATCCTCTTATATATACCATCAGTAGAAATAGAGCTCCAAACTCGACAGAGCATCCACACCAAAGACGCGCACTAGTCAATATGTAAAAAAGAAGAGTTCAAGGTAATTTCAGATACCAATTATATAAATATAATTCTATAAATAATGATGGCATGATGCAAATGTTTGCTTCCAGCTCCAAAACCATTCAGAACAGTTATTGCCAGCTGAGCTATTGCACTGCAGGATAATAGAGCAGTTGAAATATGTACATCTGTGCAATTTTCTAGAAATATAACTGCAGTCATTCAGGCCCCAAACACAAAGTGTTTGGCAGTATTCAGTTCTCATATGAGGGTAGAAGCTGTTCTTAAATCTGTTTGCCTGTGACATGATGGGCCTGAAGTTTCTATCAGTGGGGGCAGCAGGTCAAACAGATGGTGTCCTTGGTGTGACGGGTCTTTCAGTATGTCGGCTGCTGTACTGAGGCGGCGAGAGCTGAATACGTCTCCCAGTGAGGATATAAAATTGCATATGCTGTCACACAAGCTTTTATTCAAGTGACACACTCCTACTAGACATTAGCTGGAAGTGGGACTGTGCAAAAATGTGGCTGCAGAGCAGGAGCTCTCAGTGACTGACCCACCAATGGGTTAAAATGCAATAGCAAAAAAAAATCTTAAAGATTTGATAGGTTTGATAGATTCCGCATAAATGTATGGTGGCCAGCAGGGGCAACGTTAGACGACAGACAAACCCACAAAGAGCAGTGGGAGTCTGATGATTTTTGTTTACAACTCAGGTCAAGATGTGATAATGCTTCAGTCTGAATAATCACACTGTGCAGCTGCTGGACGGCTTCCAAGTGTTTATGATTTATCCAGTCGCTCCACTCACATTCCTTTTCGGGAACACTTTACTATCTGTTGCGCTTAGCAGTGTCTGGATTGAGCTGAATGAAATAACAATCAGAGGCGTGCAGATACACAACTAGGGTCTTGACACTCTTCCCTTAATATGACAGTAAGTCAAACGCTTTCATATATTACCCTCTGTGTGAACAAAATACCACAGTACTTCTTCTCAGCGAGATAAAAACATGAAAGACGGCGCATTCCAACATCACCTGTATCCTTTTATTACTCCCCCCTCGAAGAGCGGTGCATTTAAAAACAAAATATCACGCTATAAACTAGAGAATAGTAATGTAAGCACGCCGTCTGCATTTTGAGGGAACAGCGCTGAAGGTCATAAACTGCCCAACATGTAAGTGAACCTTCTTGCATGGCCCAGTCCACATGTTGAACCACATTAGCTGTGGCCCCTAACGGCCGCCATCCACTTCCCGCACATGGTTCTGGTTTAGGCCCCTTTCTTCAACACTATATAGGTTGTATTACATTTATTAAACACTTAAAAAAATCTCTGGCTGCAAGGTTGTCCATCTGTTGAGGACAAGAGAAAATATATGAAAGAAGCATGAGACTCGGCGGGGAGAGGGGAAACAGTTGTGATGTCAGTGCTGGTCTTAATGTGGTGCAGGTCAAAGTTCTGGACGGATGACTGATTTAAAAGGTATAGCTTTTAGCTGAGTGAGCAGTCAGATCACAGATGAATTTTAATCAAAAAAGAAGGAGAAAGGCACACAAATCACCCCTGCTTTGCTCTCAGGAATGTTTTTGTGCATGGCTTTGATATATAGGTGCAGATGTGCGACTGCAGCATGACGAGCAGAGCTAAAAAGGGCCGCTAAGCCGGGGCCACATGTCAGCCCGGTGACTCCCTAAAGGTCTTGATTTCTACCTCATAACCTTAGAAAAAAAATAAGTGAAACTAGCACTAGAAAAAAATATTGCATCATACTCTCATGACTAGTGCTTTTTTTTACTTGTGCTTATTGTTTACTGACTCATTTTTATGAAACAAAGATATAAGTAAACAGCAGAAATACATAACTTTAAAGCTGTGGCTATAATTAGATTTTTGATAACATTTGGCTTTGTGTCCAGTTTGCTCATTTCCAAACTGTATTTTTTTATTTTTGCTGTTGAAGTCTTTTTTTCAGCTGTTATTTGTGATGGACGCTTCCAACCCCAAACCTGGAAGCCCGTGTTGTGACGCCACCCTTATTTATGTTATCCCAAGTCCAGAAATTAGAATACTGGTAGCAGCAGTATCTCGTTGCACAGTTAGGTAAGGAATGAGCTTGAGATCATGTGCAGGCATCCTGGGCTGTACTGGTGAAAATGTTAACAGCTGACTCGCAATGTTCAGTAGCTCTAAATGGTGACACAATGAGATCTCAGAGATAATTCTGGTTTCAGAGTGTGCTTCTGGCATCCTGGATGCAGCTTGTTAAAGATATTTCAGCAATACCCAACAGGAGGTGACCTTCAACCTTCCCGGTTGGAGGGATTTCATGTGTATGTTTCCAGGGCACCTGGGGCCACCTTGGAAAAGTATCTGAACTGGTTGATGAATGGTGGAAAATCATTCCTCTTTGTGTAGAGTGTATGTCTATTTATGTAAATGCTACTTTGTATATTCAAAGCAATAACAGTGTACCTCATTGATAAATTTGCTTGGTGCAGTGTTAACACTGCTGCCTCACAGCTAGAGGGTTGAATCTCCTGGTCGGCTGTGTGGAGGTTGCAGGTTCTCCCTGTGGGCTTCCTCCCACAGTCTAAAGTGGTTAACTAAATTGGACTGACCACCGTCTGTCACAGAGGCTGTACACCACCTCTCACCTTTCTTAATTTCTAATGTTTTCAAATGGTCTGAATATTGACTGTTGTACATTTTGTATTTGTTAACCGAGATAAGGAATAGCACATGTTTAAGCTCAACACATAATAAGACATTTTAAACTTATAAGTCGTCGTGCTTATGTGCCGATTCAGACGCCATAAATGTTGCTAAAGGCCTGTGTAAATTAGCGCACCCTAACATGCACAGTTTAATGTCAGCAGCGCACACTGGGGTCATGTTTAACAGGGCAAGGAAACAGGTGTCCGTCCTGCACCAGTATGAAAAAACTACCCAGGCCAGAGGAAGCACCTACATGTGTGTGCCCTGCAGTCAGCCCCGTACAGGATGAAATAATTCATCAGAACTGTTCAGAAGAGTCATTGTGAGGCAAAGTTCAGAGGCATGCTAATGACAAGAGCATGCTTGCAGAGAAAAGGGAAACTGTCAGCTCTGAATGAATTGGGAATGGCAGAACAGAGGCTAGGCTGCTTCAAATTCCTTATATCTTTATATAATCCATGTAGAGGGTTTGCAAATGTCCACAAGAAATTGGTGGTTTTGTAGCACATGGTGCATGCATTATGTTGTACTCTCCTGGCTTGTTTTGCTACAGCACAGCCTGTTGGATATTTGAAGATGCAGATGCTGAGAAACTATGTTGCTCATTTGCAATAACTGTCAGTGCAATTTTATCAGCTGAAGATATGAAAATATCAACGACTTTCTTTTCTTAAATCCTGCTGCTGAAAACACAATTTTCCATAGTCAAAGAATGCAAACTGCATTTTACAGTGGAATAATTTCAAGTAATTTCAAGTAACTATTAAAGAGCCTTTGCAAATATCACGTTTGTAAGAAAGTAGAATAGCGTACCAATATTTGCATAGGCATTTGCATATTTGCATAGGCACTATTTTATCTAATGGTGAGACATGTACATGTAGAAATAAATAATGCATTTGGACAGTAAGCACATTCAAAAACACAAAAATATAGAGGATAGCATTACTTCAGCTCTCTAGAAAGAAAGGAGTGGGTTGTATCATTACGTTTACCAGTCTTCAGAGCTTGGAGCAGAAAAGAATGATCTTATTACCACTTTCTACAAGGATAAACATCCCACACAGTTCCTCGGTCTGCACAGTTTATAGCAATTTGCCTATATTAAGTCTCAAATTAACATTTTTTTGTACACAAATATATGCATTAACACTGTAGCAAAGTCAGACTTATATATAGATAAAACATTGTATGAGTACAACAATATATGAATAAATAGATATGAATAATGTAGGTTTTACACAAGAAAATCAAATATGCTAAAAATAAATAAACATGAAGAACAGTTAATTTTACTTTTAAAGCCACAGCTTTTGAACCTACTGTATGGTGCTTAAAATATAAACTGTTGTTACTAGTTAATCAAGATATTCACTAAAATCTAATTTCCTGTTCCTTGATTCATAGCATTAACATTTTATTTACTTATATCTGGTGTTTTTTTGGCAACTTTGTCTTAGTTGCTGTCCTAAGAATTCTGCAGCAAACTTTAAAGGAAAACCTTGATCCTTTGACCCTCACAGTGAGGAAATTTGGTGGATCTGTTGCATTTTGCTGGCATGGTTTGGGTCCACTTTTCTGTTTAGAGCTTCAGCGACTCGGAGAATAAATGCCAAGGTACCTACAACACGTTATTAAGACTCTTTATACTGGATGTCCTTTAACGTGCCACTCATCTATATGTCATCTAAATTAAATGACCAATTTTTATATTTAAAAATGATACGTGGCTTCAACTGACAAGCATGCAGTTATTTGTGTAATATACAGTCAGATGGCAGTAGACAATTTCTCAAAAACTGCATGCATAAATACCCTGACAGTTCTATAAAAAATTATGGGTAAAAAAGATGGCATAATGCCCTTAATGTTTCACTGACAGGAAGGATGTCAGGAGGATGTCAGGAAGATCATGAATTAAAAAAAAGATAATATCCCTCCTCCTTGGAAAATAAATCTCCGTATTGATGACCTTTATGTTCACTCTGCTAAAGGCCAAGAACGTGTGAGCACCTACAACCTGGAGCGATGCATTCTGTGCTTGATTCGTCGGGTTAAATGACAGCTGCCATGATCTGCCATAGAGATCAACACCTCAGAGGGATGGTGGTGCAGCGCGGTGTTATTGTAGCACTGTCACCTGATTACAAGAATGTTGTGTGTTTGAATCTCTGGGTCTTTCTCTATGGAGTTTCCCTTTGCTTGTGTGGGTTTCCTCAGTGTTCCCACAATCCAGTAACATGAATGGTAGGTTAAGTGGTAGCTCTAAATTGGCTGTAGGCATGAATGCAAGGTAGCAAAAGTACATAGTATGAATAAATGTGTAAAAAAAGTAAAATATGGCTTCTATTGGAAACTCTTCAGTCAGTCTAAAAAGTGCTATATATTCTACTCCCTTGTAGCATTGCTAATCTAACAGTATTATCATCAATGCTGTGTTGTGGGCCACAACATAAAGTGGAGAGTGACACAGGAGTTTACAAATTTTGGGGGTTGATTTCAATAAATATCCATAAAAGTATGGGGTAAATTGCAGGAAAATAGCAAAGCAAGCTCCAGCAGCAAAAGAGTGGAGATCATGTAAGCCTTTTCAAGGAAGCCTTTTTTTCCTCACACCTTCTCCACATTCTCAAGCCCATGCACCACCCAAAGACTCTTGCCTGCAACTGCAAGGCCAGTTGAGGGTTACAGAGGGGCATAACTATTACAGTTACTACAGAACAAAACAGCTGAGTCCAAAATTTAACCTCCAAAATTGAAAATGTAATGCTTTATGCCTGTTTTTTTTGTTTTTGTGTCTTACAGCAGAAATATGACAAACAGTGTGTGCTGCTTGGTCTGCCGAAGGTGTCTGATCAGCTCCTCCGAAGTGGTTCCTCTCTCAGGTCAGACGCACCGCAGCACCATCCTTCATCCTTCTTCTCCGGGACACAGCGCTTACACTCTGTGCTGTCCACACGCTGCATCTTCGTACGGGTTAACGTGTCTTCCAGATGTTACGATAATAGCATATTCACTAACACAACTATATTCAAAACTATATTAGCCCTCATCTTTCCATGTGGTGATGGCATATTGATAATTGTTACATTGTTAATATGACAACAAAGGTCAAGGTCTATGATGGAGAAACGTTGAAGTATTGTCTAATTTCTGTGTCATATCAACCACAAAAGGTTACCCAGATGACATTAAGCAGAGCTGACATCTCTGATTGGCAATTTGAGGCTCATGACCTTTTGTGATGTATACAGTATGTACTGTACTGTGATTTCCTGATATTACAATGACTGGTTTGAGTAGATCGCTCTCTTTTTCTAAGCATCAAGGCATTTCCATTCAAACCAGCTGAGGTGTGTTCTTTGCAAAAGCTGCCTCATTGCTCCCACACAGCCACATTCGCCATAGCAGAATAGCACAGTGCTAACTACCTGTTACAATAGGTAATATACTTACGAGTTAAAGGGGCAACCAGCATCCTAATCAGTGACCATTTAGCACCATTAGGCGCATCAGTCATATGTGAAACAGACTCCATCCATGTCGCACCTGATGGTTAATCCCTTAAATTTGAATTGACTCTGATAACAACACTCTGCACTCTAAGCCTTTCCATCTGTTTGCAAATAGTTACCCATTTTCAATTATGAATATGTTTAAAACCTCATTCTAATGCCTGCAAAAAAAGGTCACATTCAAACGTGGCTTTTGCCACAAATATGCTATTTTCTAGCAGAAAGACCAATTTGATGCTCATCATATGCCCCGGTGTACCTCAGCGCTGTTTAAAGAACATCAATGCAAAGGGGGATTAAATATTCCTGTATTTTGCTAATCATTTATGAAATGCATAATTATCTCAGCTGCTTGTTGAGTGGATTAGGAATCATTGATTCTCTCTCTCTCTCTGTCAGTGTATATATAGTGTCTACCTAACCCTTTCAAACTCCCCAATAGAAATATTCTGGATAATATGTACGTATATAGTTGGCAGAGCTGCACTCCGGTTCATATTTCATGCAATGTGAATGACTAATCCATGAAATGTGTGGGTGGGATGATTAACACAGACACCAGCACTGAAAATATGTTTGCTTTGAAACTCTGAATGTGATACGAACATGAAACTATGAATAATTGGCAGAGAATAGGAGCCTGTGTAGATTTAGAACTCCGAAACGCAGTTTATGACTAATTGTGTTAAGTGAAAATGAAGTGCACTTTTGTTCCTGGGATAATTAGCTTTTAAATGTTGCGAGGGTGATTGTGGAGGCTCTCCTGGGCTCCGCTGCTTTTGGAGTGAGCCCTCTAGCTCTCCCATGGGGTAGCGGCGCTTGTTACACGCAGCCTGCGGGCCAGAGGAGAGGAGGGAAGGCAGCACTTGTTAGGAGAGCAGCACGCACAGAAACATTTCTAGCTGTTAGACGAAGTGTTGTTTTGGCTAAAGCCAAAGGTTACCGTATCATTTTCAAACTTAATCAGAGTTGTTACTATTTGTGACAAAAAAAGATTCATTTGAGCCTTTTTCAGCTGTGGGTTTTTACACGCACAATAAATTTTGTTAATGAATGCACAATTTTGGGAGCTTCCATTCTAGATGATAATGGTGATTTATTTACTATCGGGACTGCAGAGCGGGTAAAAAGGGTGTGCTTTTCTTAAACTTCACAAGAAGAGCTGTTAAAAAAAGTTTCGACCTTTTGCTTTGTCTGTGTACTTTGGTTGTATTTTATATATATATATATATATATATATATATATACACTGTAGTAACTTTTGAAACTGTTTCCTGTAATATTACAAATATTTTTTGCAGTTTTTACCCAACGCACTGAAAGTTATGCTCAAAGGCGATCTGGTCCCTTTGAGTCTCTGAATAAACTCACATTTCAAAGTGCTGATTAACAAACCTTTGCGACTCCACTAGCACTTATGTGAAGGTTACATTTTGCCCATTTTGAGCAAGAGTTCCTTCTGTTAATAGAGATCTGGTTCAGGGTGTATGGCTAATTAATATTGCTGGGTTAATTACAAATGCCTTTAAATGCAATTGAACGTTATTCAGATCGAAGCGGGAAATTTGGCCTCAGAAAGAGGCGAAGGAAGGAGGAGGATTTAGTAAAGGCGGGACAAAAATAGGTGGTTGTGGTGGGAAGACGGCGAAAGAGTAATTGTTCGTTGTAAAGGCCACAAACAGAACTCCTGCTGTCGCTGAAAAATCAAATCTGTCAGCAATTAGAAGGAGGCCAAGCAGCACTTGTCAGTGGACAATGGGGCAAGAGGAGAGGAGGTTAGCAATTATTAGAGCTGATAGAGTACCTTTATTTATCTAAACAGCAGGTTAGTTGCCCAATCTCCTTCTTTGTCACTTGTTGCTTATGTGA
Organism: Cichlasoma orientale; assembly: GCA_034780415.1. NCBI lineage: Eukaryota > Metazoa > Chordata > Actinopteri > Cichliformes > Cichlidae > Cichlasoma > Cichlasoma orientale. Next base: position 508,280 of record JAVDPK010001702.1, on the reverse strand, counting down.
AAGGGGCACCACTTAATCCGAATAGTGTTCCTTCTGGCAACCAATGGGTATTATACCCGCGCCAAGAGCTGGAGAGGGCTGCTTTTCAGCGTATGGAAGAATAATCCAGGGGTTGATCTCATGCTCTTGCAATGCTTCCTTTGCTCAAAGCACTGATCAGGATCCCTTACTTTTGAAGCTATTTATTAGAAGTTTAGGGTGGGTGGGGTGTGTGTGTGTGGGGGG
>JAVDPK010001702.1:487255-500764 GCA_034780415.1 Cichlasoma orientale | reverse complement strand
CTCCGGCTGTTCCCCCCCCCCCCCCCCCTCGGTCTGCCGGGCTGACCTTGCCCTTGGGCCACACCACCGTACACCACCCCAGCTGTTGTCACTCTGCAGCCACAGAAAAAAGCCCCGTTCCTTCGCCTGCCCTTCTTGCTGGGACAGTTTTCTTTGCTGTGGGCCCTTCCTGCAGGTGTGCTAAGGTCCTACCTCCCCCTGTTTGATTACAGCACAGGCCAAACACCAGGGCTCTCCTCCGCCCCGGTCCTGCGGGTTTGATTCAGGGCCTCCAAATGCCTTTTAGATCCCTAATCCTAAACACTTAAGCCCTTCCTGATGGGTTCAGCTCCAGGTCCCGGCGATTTAACCAATCCAAATAGTGAGAGCACTGAGGGGTTGAGTTCGGCCGAGTTGCCTTTTGCCCTTTTTTTCTTTTAATTCAGTGTATTAACCCTTTCCCACTGATTGAAGATCAAGAGATGCAGTTGTAAAAACACACATGTCGTTATTATTTTTTGAACTGTTACACCGCACTTCTTTTAACACCAGTTCTGGTACTTGAATCCTCACAATTACATCTCCATTTTCCACGCTTTTCATTCAGTCGGAGTTGCCGTCAAGTACGAACACAGATGAAACGGCTTCAGTAGCGAACCTTAAAAAGGCACGAATAGTTTCTGAGATCATTGAATTTTAAAAGACATTAATGAATCCTGCGCCAGCCACAGCACAGCATAAACATGACCAGAATGAGCCACAGCGAATTTCGTCTCCCTGAGTGTGTACGTTGGTTTAATCTTTCCATTTTCCTTTTGCTGTTTGAGTAAACAGGGTTGTCCGGGCCTCCACCTGTTTCATGGTGCTTGAGAAATGGACTTTTCCTGAAAAGTCTATGACCTCTGACCCATCCACAGCAGGAAGAGGCTGCCAGCAGGCAAATGCCCTCCTGTGTGGCCAACTGCCATTTAACCCCATAATTGTTACAAGGCAGCTCCTGCCTCGTCCAAAACTCGGTTTGCGGAAATCGCTCTTAAACAATCAAATAAACGCACATGCGGAGAATTTGCTATGCCCAAGGCATTCAAACGGAGCTTGTAAAGCAGTGATTTCAGATTTGCTGGTTGGACTTGACACCTCTGAAAACACGCAAAACACTGATGAAAATTAGCCCCGCGTTAATTGAGTCAGAAATATATATTTTGAAGATATTTCAACCGCAACAAGCATTACAAGCTGAAAAGGTATTAGTTTTCCCAAGTCAAAAAGCACTCGAGGTTGTCATTTTGTTTATACAAACTAATACAGTTCTTAAATTAAATAAGTGGGGAAATCTTTTCTTTTAGCCAGCAATTCACCAGTTAAGATCATTCCATTTTTTGTTTGCTATTGAATCGCACTCGGCCTCAGGCTGTGTTGTAGATACAGTATCCACTTTACCTTTATCATGCAGTGCTCTGGCCCATCAGGCTTTCTATGTGGTTGGCTGCACTCGGTTATTTTTTCCATCCCTGCACATTTGCTTTTTTGCTCGGCGCTCACCTCCAGACTCGGGCTTAGAGTGTTTCCCCCAGCAGCCTTTCTGATAGCAGTGCGCTCGGTGATTGCTTCCCAGGATCAGAGCGGCATGCAGCACGAGCAGGCGGCTCAGCATACCACACATGCTGCGAGATCAAAGGTCATTCTTGGAAGCCCGGGATTATGGGGGAGGTAAAATCATATTTTTTATCCTATCGCTTTGTTTCTGATCACCCTATCTGACCCCACCTCAACCCGCACACCCATGCCACCTCTTACCATAGCCCTTACACTCAGGTGTTAGTTTTCCAGAGGGGCTCCAGGTTGGAGGAGGGCTGAGGTTTGCTAATGTAGAAAACTACAGACAAATTGGATGCAACCTTGAGTGGCGGGTTTGGAAAGGGCTCTAAAGAGACTCCAAGGTCAGTGGATGTGGGAACTGCTGCTGTCTCCTGGGTCTGACGGAAACAGTGACCAAATCAAAGACGGATCATGAGTGATCCGTTTACTGAGGTCACATCTATTTATTACTGCAGTGGGAGAGTATCATATATGCAGCAGGTCTTTAATGGAAGGAACAGTAATGACACCTGAGGTATGTCATCAGCAGGTGTGAATGACTTGTCATCTTGGAACTTATTATCCAAGAGACTGCAGATTATACAACTGACTTAAGACCCATATTTACCTGCGTGTGTTTACACCGCGCTGCCATCACATTACTTTGTGTGTGTGTGTGAGTGCGTGTGTATTTTTACAGCCGCAGTCACACTTCTTTTATTTTGGTATCAGCATACAGGACCTCCTCTAACTTTTAACTACAGAGAGCCGCAGCTCATTTGTGTGGTGCAGGGTGTGAAATTAACAGAGAAAGCATTCCATTGTATTAATGTCAAATATGTTCAAATTTGTAAACAAATAAAGCAAATACACAGTGCGAGTGTGTCATTGACTCAGTCTAGTAATTTCAAGGCTATTGTAATAAATGTCATGGTGTTTTCCACCATTGTAAGGACACCCAACATCAAACACCTAAAAAAAAAAAAGTGTGTATTTAATTATTAAATCACAAAAATATTAGCCTATGTGTCATATTATGTCTCTGGGGCATATTTGTTTTGAAAGTATTTTTTAAAAAAAATAATATGTCTTCTACCCCGCATGTACTCATTCATCTTGCTGAATTAATTGTTATGTTTAGTAAATGTTGGATGTTAATATTTTACATTCGGGGAGTAAGAATTTATTCAAATACATTTATTCCGGATGAATATAGAAGAAAGTCAAGTGAAGTGAATATTAAAAAGTACTCTTTAGTTTTACCTGCGTCTTAGGATTAGAGGGAATAATCGAAAACGCACTTAAAGCAAAAATAATAAGTGCATTTGAAACGTGTAAGTAAATGTTAAGAAAAATTCTGCGACTTAAATATTGTGTGTGACAAAATTTGATAATTAAATTTATTCAATTAAGGAACTTATATGCAACTCTAAAGAGTGATTTTTTTTAGGAATACATAAAGTTGTAAAAGGTTTTGCTTACATTTTTATTTAAATGGATAACCTTAATAAAAAAAACTTAATTAGAGGTAAAGTTTACCATGAAATGTACACTTGTTGTGCAAAGCAGCCTTTCTCTGCTGTATATTAATGCAACAGCTTTAATCGACCTCAGTCAACTTTTTTTTGCTTTTTCTCGATCGGTCTGATATTCTTAATTTTATACAGTGGTGCGTGAAAGAATGAGAGGAAGGAAAATTAAAAAGAGGTTATAGCTGAAGGCGGTGGAAACACACGCGGTGGAGAGAATTATATTTTTGGGTTTTGCACTTCTGCTACAAATAAACACATTTCACCACAATTCCCCAACCAAAATTAAATTAACACATTCATCCTCTCAGCAGATCTCGTAATATTACTGTAAACCCACATAATGTGTGTCATTTTAATCTCTCAGAGCAGTTGTCGTAAATTTCTGTGGATGAAAGAGGCGAGTTGAATGAGTAGTGGATGAAGAGACCCTGTGGAGAGGAAGCCGCTGCCCTCTATGTGATTCAAAATGCTCTGACAGAGTGGGAGAGGACCATTAAGTGGTGTGTTATTTACACATCATAAGCCAGTCTATTATATTGACACCCAGACGACCTAGTCCACTAGTGTTCTGCGAGCGCTGCAGCCTCGCTCTCTGTTTGCTCTCAACACCAGCATGCTGATGGGGTGATTTTCTGATATGACATTCCAATGCTCTGGACTATGTGCGAGATCTTTTCCTCTGAAATAGTCCGAAAGCATTCATTACCCGCCGAGAAATGAGACAAAAGGTCAAGAAAGCGGTGCGGCGGGGTGGAGCCATGTGAAGTGGAGGTGGGGTTTACAATCCAATTGGGGATTAAGTTATCTCTTATATCTCTTACTTACAATAAATCCACACGTCTCCATCAGAAATGTCTTGTTTAAACTGTGGAAGAGCATGAAGCAAATGTTTGAGTTTATTTAAAATTCATTGTTCAGTATTACATTGCCGGCTGGGGTGAGTCCTGAGATTGCAGAGGTGAGCGGGCAGGCGGCATGTTTTTTTATTCTGATCCAGGAATTGCAGAATTGCCATCCAGTTGTTGTCCTCCGCACCATCCTGCCATTTACCAATGGCATCAAAATATTTGACATCCTATAATGGGATCGCATCCAGAGTAATTCCTGTAACTACTGTTGACATAGGTGCCCCAAGTAAAATAAATCTATTTTGTCCATTGATGTGAATGAACTCTCTGTGAACCATTTTAAAGCATTAATGCAGATAAAGGAGAATGCATTCCATTCAGCTCATTAGAATATGGCTACCACGGAGTTATTATCACTGTAGGCTCGCCCGTGAGTGCTTTAAAATTTCAATAACATCTCAATAAAACTGTAGGAACAGCGAAACAATTATCTGCTCAGGAGTATATAGTTCAAAGCTATCTTCAATAGGATATAAAAAGTGATTTAAAGACATTTTTGCAGAATATCAGAGTTATTATGAGAGCTCTGCACCCCAAAGCCCGGTGACTGGCAAGAGAAATTATAGCTTCAATTTGTCTGAAATGATTTACAGAGCTCAAGAAAATAACATTGCTGTTTATAGTCTTCAACGATCTCTCTCTCTCTCCCTCTCCGTCTCACACACACACAGACACACACTAGTCCAACGCAGTAGCCTTTGAAAATAGTCTTCACGGGCACTAGCAAAATGCAATTACGAGAGATTTTTTTTTTTTAAACCCCCAAAATATTTGTTTAGTCATTTTAAGGACTGCGGGCACAAAGTCGAGTACATGTTCTGAATTTTGGTTGATTTTAACCAATCGGCACAGAATTGAAGCGAGATGCTCTTTTTAAAAACACGCATGCTTTCAATTTGTGATCACAAGCAAGCCGTTTTTTTTGTTTTTTTCAAACAAATCATTACTGATTGTTAGCAGCATGGTGCTGACTGTGTAACCATGCAAGGGAGAGCCTCTAATAATCAACAGAATTTATTTTTAATTTGTTTTTTCTAAACTGCAGGTTGGAGATAATAGAGCAAAAACTCAGGAGCCAATCATTAGCTTCCATCCTAAACTCTTGTGAGTCAAATAATAAGTCCTCGTTATAGCGGGGATCCCTGAGAGCCCGACAGAGTTTATGAGCCCCAGATTTGTGCTGCACTGTAGACACAAGTGTGACGAGCACCTCGGTGGAGTCGGTGAACAAATTGCTATCCATAACAGCTGATTAGCACTAATTGTTATTGTCATGAACGGCAAAAAATGGGATTTAAAACTTAAAATTTTAGTCAATTTGATTGAATTTGTTTTCACATGATGGCTATCTGACTTTGGACACTCGGAGGGTAAGTTTTAAAAAGTCAAACAAAGTTGTTTTTTAAGCTTTATTTCCCTGCTGTACAGTTCACTGTGCACGAATCAGGTCCTGATCCTAGCAGAGGAGAGAGTCGAGGCACAGCCACCCGTCTGTGTGTTTGTATGATGTGTTTATTAAATGAAATGCGTGCACCAACCAAAACTGAGTGCAGAATTCAGCCTAAATTATAGCGCATGTAAGTTGTACATTTAAGTTAATGATCACACCTGGTTAGGAAGTCCCTGAATCGAGCTTATTAAGTCATTTTGAGCCGGGTTTTCTTTCCTTCATAAATCAACTGAAACATGTAATTTAGTGCCATTTATTGCTTTAGAATGTCTTAAACTTGAAACTAGAAATATCAGTCATTCGCACACAAAAAAAAAAAGGATAAATCTGGAGCTCTGAATTGCAAAACTATGTGGATAATTCATTACACCCATTAAAATGTACAGCTACTGGAAACTGAGCTGAACTGAGCATTAGCACCAGCGGAGGGTTTTCCAGCTGAACCTTTACTGCTACTTTCCATGTCTAATATATACCTAAGTATATGAGAAAAACATTAAATCAGTTTGAGAATTATGTGGGCAGTAAAGAAACAGTAAAAACTAATGAGAAGTTGATAGGAATCTGTGGTAAACTTGGCAGACGATTTCCTCTCCTCACCTCTGCCAGGAGTAGCAGCGGCAGCACCCGCCACAGTTGGAGGCGTCCCACTGGGAAAGCCTCTCTGTGGTTATCATACCCCATCTAGTGGCTGCAGTGGGTTAAAGGAGAGAGGAGGAGGAGGGAGGACAGTGTCAGCAGCACGTTTGAGATCTCAACTCTCCACTTAGGAGCTGAGTCGGTACACAGATGGATGAATGGATGGAAAGACAGAACACAGTTCTGCTTTGATTGAAATCTATCTTTGGATGCACTGCACTGTAAAATTAAAAGAAAACAGGGACATAATTTGATTCATTTTGGTTGTATGACTGAGTATCTCATTAAGAAGAGCTTCAGTATGGTCTAACAATATAGTACAATAACTCATAACCGTCCCGGGTGCAAATTGAATTTAATTTCAGGAACAAAAACGGCTTATAGAGGTGTCGAGACTGAAGCAGTACATGGTTCGTATTACAGAGATATGAAGCCATAAGAATGTGTGAAAGCAATGCCCTCTAGATCCCCTCTTTTCACAACCTTATTATCCAATTGAAAACTGATCTTCAGCGAACTCCCATTGTGCGCCTCTCTCAGAGAATAAATGCACCAAAATTGATCTCAGGTCTCTGAAGTGGGCCCGCGAAGCTGGAGTTTACAGATGGGACCATTTTATTCACTTCTGGTGGCAATTTACAAACATGCAAAACTGAGAGCTCTCCACCACAACCTGCAAGCCAAATGCAGGAGTTCCACCTGCTTGATAACCTCGTCGGGGCACAATTTTCTCCCATACGAAAAGAAAGAAAGAAAGAAGGAAAATGTAACAATAAAAATGTCAAACAATGTGTGTTAACAATTCGACTCAGTGCAGTAGGATCGTCTGGGCGAACGAGCAGCCGGTTGGAGGATCTGCTAATGTATTGTGACTCCTGCTGTCAGCAGTTCAGCTCTACACTCTCTTCCTGTAATTTTCAGCCTTCTCCACTGCACTGATACCATTTCAAAAGCCGTCTCACTATCACTCACAGTGAAGCTGTGGGGGCTGTTAACTGTTTGCTCCAGTTTTGATGTTTTACATTGTATTAAAAGCAAAGAGAGATGCTTTCAAAAACACCTGTGTGGCCCAGCCGAATAAAAGAGATTCACGTTGAAAGTGAATCTCTTTCAACGTGACTGTTTTGTGCTATATTTAAGGTCTGCTCATAAATTACACCATCCAGTCTTCATATTTAAAGGTACAGCCTGGCGATCCTGAACCCTGTGATGATTGATGTGCATGTTTTTTCTTTTTTAAAATTTATTTAAACGTTCAGAAAGCCTCTCTAGTTTAGAGCAAGTGATTAAATAAAAGAAGAAAAGTAGTTATTGTAGTTTATGTACAAGCAGAAACTGGCTATATGTTTGTGAAGATGCAAATGCACATCCATGTAGGCAAATATAATGTTCTATAAAACAAATAACAATAAGAAGTGGTTAGCTCCACAAGGTTCTATGCTGGAACCCTTATTATTTCTTATATGCCACTGTGTTCCTGAATATTTAGTATAGAAATCAAAGCTAAAGCTGTAGGAGAAACGCACCAACTTCCTCGTAGTTGTCTCATGCATGCACGTTTATAATTAAGCTAAAAGAATTAGATTTTGTTTTCTTTTTTTTTTAACTTATTGCATAAATTATCTTTGCCACATTTTGATCTATAGTAATATCATTCGTTGTGTATATACTTTTCTATCTTTCATAAGCTTCACCTACTGCAAAACAGATTTAAAATATTGAAAACTTTCCTAAACTCTGTGTAAAGAAAGGATATATATGACCTTGGTCCTAAAACTTTTTTTTTTTTTTTTTTGTGATCAAATATTATCTAATGCAATGCATTATTTTCTATTAGGGTGCCATGTGCTTGTCGTGTAATGCTATGACATGACAGATTTAAGACACAAACATGACATAATATCATGTAGAAAACTGATATAAGAAACTATTTCCCTACCCTCTGACATTTAGACTACCTTCTCTTTAGTGAAACAAAATGACTTAAACGTCCTCCTTTTCTCACCCCCACCTCCACTAATCATTCAAGCAAAGTGTTTTCCTGATGTACCACCTTCTCATGACAGCACTTGAAGTAATCATCAGTCTGATTCAAAACAAGCCAACGACAGCGTCAGGATTGGGCTGAACAGTTGCTCTGATAGGTGAAAAGCTGTTGCAAGCCCCTATTATATTAGCTGTTTCAACCCATTTCCTGAGCATCCTTTTAATCAGGCCAAAGCCTAACCACCATTTCATTTGTTCATCCAGTGGGTGATGCAATCCCCGCAGCCAAAGCTCTCTATTCATTAGATTGTTTTAATGTGCCTGAAAGCAGTTGTGCAAATAAACAAGCCGTTACAGTGAAAAGAGAGGAATCCCTGCGTCTGCGCATTAACCCGGGAGGGACTACAATTCCAACTTGTGTCTTTTATCGTATTAATCCCAAGCAACGTCATTTTGCAGGTCCCAGAAAAGGACTTATAAATTGCACCTAATAGGCTTCAAATCAGGCACTAATTAAAACTGCATTAACCTTAATGAATCAGAAAAATTGAGACCCCAATTTATTGGAGTTGTGTTTATACAAGAGCTGGTTTCAATAATACATGACGCAAGCGGCTGTGTGGGATGAGCCTGTCTTCCTAATGCGAACCTCCTGTGAGTGTGTGCCTATGTGCGTGTGCATGCATCAGTGTGGTGGGTTTTGGCCCTCGTCGTCATTACAGGCCTCGTTAGAGGTTAACTTTAGCAACATTCAGGCGTCTTTAGCGCCGTGGAAGGAGCCGGAGCCGCATGGTGCCAATCAGCGTCACAGGTGTTCATAATTGTCTGTCTAATTGCTTCATTACTGGTGAGGAGGCCTGAGCCCCGTCTGTGCTTCCATCACATCTGGATTTTGGGAAGCCCTCTCCAGCTCAAATGAGAAGCCTCTCCTGAGTTTTAACATGTATCTGCTTGTTGCCGTGATTTCCCAGGAGCTCGTCATTTATTTGTACGCCGATTCTGACTCAAGCGCCTTTAATGGAAATTCCCTTGGCTGGCGGGGGTGGGGTGCTTATGGCAATTTGTTGACAGGGGAAACTCATTTGTTTCGAATGTATGTGAAAAATGTAGAGAAAAATAAAATGTGCAAATGATGTCTGATGTAGTCTTTTGCTCCAGTGAAGTATGAGGTGGGTTTTCTTGTGTCTTGGAGTGTTTTTGTGTGTTATTGCAGTCAATTGTATGCATAGAAGACTCCTGAGATTTCCCTCAAGAGACCTGCTGTCCTAATGAATCAAGCCTCTCCAACGTGGGAAGGACCTAAGGGGGGAAACTGTGACTCTTTATTAGTGAGACTTCGGCAAACCTGCCAAACTCACCATCTACACTTGTCTTCTGTCAGATTACTGACTACAATTGAAAAAACATGGTATGACCTTTAAATCCTCAAAATCACTTCATGTCTTTCTGATTAGTCACTGTCTAAAGACTACAATACTTCTCCCCGTAAGGAAATGGGCGATAGATTAGGGTGAGGTCACCGGCGTTTAACATTTAACATGCCATTTGCAGGAACTGCCGCGAGATCTCCTCTCTGTCTCACACTCAGATAAGCTCTGGGACACCCATGTGAAACAGTACGAGATGAAACCAAGTCTTGACCTCAAACCTCCAGCCACCTCTGCCCACCGACACAGGCTGTTATGTATCCAGCTCATGTCAAGCCCGGGCCTGCACCGGCCAATTAACTTCGAGCCATATGGATTTCAACTGTGGCTTTTGGCAGATGTTTGTCCAACCCATCACTCAATTTGGTCCACGAGGGATTTGCTGTCACCTTTTGGGAATTTTGGAGAATTCTACCAGATTTTGATTATCAGTCTTCATCAGGTGGATTGGTGTTTTCCCAAAGGTGGAATTACGGCCCAGTGTGGCTGTTATTTATGCATGAAAGTGAACTCAGTCGCCTGCAGTGCCAGCAATCACTCCTGGGAGTGTCTGCCTATGTTCACCTGTAAAATCTGTGCTCAGATTAGAAGAATATTATGGACTGATTGTGGACTAATGTCCGGTGACTGAATTACCTCTTCAAATGGATAAAGTTTATTAATTATAAAGCATTTTAGTGGCACAGTTGCTCTGTGACTACTGTCAGATGCATATGGGCATGCTATGACTTGATTTTCCCCGACAACAGAGCTAAAGGCTGCTGCTTCTTCACTCAGGCATGCTGAAGTCCTCTGAGAGCATCCTGCTTTTTCATGTCACACTAAACACAACAAACTAGCCTTGATTTGTATCATGCTCCACCTCTTGCTGATGTTTTGTGATTACACGCCAGAATCCAGCTATTATGATGTAATTAGATGTGACATAATGGCTAACAATGAGCATCTTATGTATACAGTCATCTACCGGCCTCCTTTGTTGCTTATAATTCTTCAGTAAGACAAAAATATGCATTAGTTTGCTCTTACAGGCTCTACGGTTTGCGCCCTCCCCGTAGCTACAACCTAGAGTCAACATTTCCTGCCACCGTCTGCTCCAAATTGACTCCACAGTGAGTATTTCAAGTACAAGTGGTGAAATGTTTCATGTTCTTTGCAGCTTATGTGCAACAGACTTGGCAGCAGCACAATAGCTATGGGAAGTGATTTATTTTCTTAAAGTAATTAAATGCCTACTTGATCATTTTTTCAGAGAAAATGTGAGAATGTGGCAAACAAATTAAAGGAGCACTCCATGACTAAACCTATCCCTAGGATTGGTGGAAACATCACAAGCGAAACAGGAGCCAAACCTTCTTAATCTACGTAGCGACATTTGGGAGTTTCTGAGGAAACAATTCGGAAACATGCATTCTATTTCTGTTTGCACCCAATTATTAATTTCAATTTATGTAACCCCACTTACTCCCACAGTTTAATTAATGACGCTTGTTATCAGCTGTGTTTAAGAGGTAATGGACAATGCTGAATTTTGAGTGTTTACAGCGCTGGAGAAAAAATCCTGCTTTACCCCTTTGTAATGGACTGCCAGCAAACAAGAGATTAACAGTGTTTGTCACTCTTCCTGCAGCTGTGTTATAATGCAAACCTAGGAGGGAGGGGGGCATTAAGCACATAACTTTGAAATGGTGACATGAAATAGCTACCATGGTCAGAAGAACTGGCATGCCCCTCATTCACCTAATCCATACCATAATTCCTGATCTAATTAGAGGAAGGCTCAGTGCTAGGCCTGCCATAAAAGAATGAAGAACACAGACAGACTGTGTGCCCAGAGAAGGGAAGCCATAGTCAGTGAAGTAGAAAGAGAAAGGAGTAGGAAAAGAAGGGGGGAGCAAGGAGGAAAAACAAGCACGCATAGTTAACTGAACAGGTAATTCTGATTTAAATTGTTGTGTGCACTTCCTAATCTGCTTATAATATTACTGTAAATTTCATAAATAATTATAAACAGCTTTTAGCAGTAAAATTGTGCCAGTAAGGTAACTGCATGGTAGTGCTAATTTACTCGAGGTGCTAATCTCTTTGTGAGCTAACAAGCCTAAAAAAAAATCAGCATCACAGTGATTTGAAACAAGTTAATCTGCCAAATTCAACTTAAAAATCTGCGGAATAATCAATTGGAATGTTTTGAATGCAGTTTTAAAGCATTTTGCATGAAGCTTGTGGGTTCTAAAATGCCAGTATTTTTTTATATGTCATAAAGGGAAGAAACAAGTGCGCAAATGAGTACACTTGTACTCATTTGCGCACTTACTGTGGAATTTCTGACCACTGGTCATTCGTGCATACTTGCGCTGGTGTGCTTCCGTTGCTCTGCAATTTTGCCGCAAAAACACTGGTTGTATTGTGGAGTTTCTCTCTTGCTGATCAAGTTGATCCATTCTCTTGCAGTCGAAAAATGCCGGCAGACCTAAAAGTAGCTGGAACCGGAGAGGAGGAAAAAGCAGTACCGAACGGGCCAATCACAGTTGGTGCCAGCTGTGTCGACACAACTAGTTACATTTCCAGGGAGGTGCACATCAGGTCATGCGGTAGGTTATGGAATAGGGTTTGTGGTTACACTGCACCTCCAGCGCATCCTTTCACTGTTAGGAGCTGTCTTTTAAGAGTCCAAGCAGCAACCTCAGGGGCTTAAAAATGAAGCCATTGCTCAAGTCCCATGATTGGCGGCCACTTGAGGCTGGATCCAAAGGCGAGTCAGTTCCCATAGACTCCGGTGCTAAAACTCCAAACCTTACAGCAGAAACAAACACGCTAACAGCCCTAATTGTTCCCTCTGCAACAATTGTACTTTTGGCATTTATTTTTCAACTCACTCATTTAAATTTTATTAAGGCCTAAATTTTGCAACAAAGGAGGCTTTATGGTAGCTGTCTGCAGCGTGTCACTGAAATGAATTCGTATCACTGTACTAGACCTCTCAGTCATTCTTTTGGAGCATTTTAATGTTATTATCAGACAAATAATATGGATTGCTGTATTTTTAATTATGCTAACAGGATGTCCATGAAATTTGTACTCTAATTTTAGTGCTAATTAGCAAGAATCAGTGTGTTTGGTTTACCCATACAGTCCCTGGGTCCGAAATGCTAACTGAGATAGACAGTGTTAGCTTAGTGGTGATGACCAAAATTGTTTTTGACGAATCAGCGGGTTACGTTACAGTGGCTACATCCACATTTTGGGGCCTGTCCACATGTACATGGGTAATTTTGTAAACTTTGTAGTTTTTTATATGGTTTTTGGCCTTTTGGCCACATTTTAGGTCACTGAAAACAGAACTTTTAAAACAACTCTTTCCGCTCTTGTGATTTTCAGAAACTCTGTTTCTGTGTTTACATGTGGACTAGGAAGGTTGATGGACTGGGATGGACTAGGTTGATGTCAGGCTTTTCACTTTGTTATTGCTTGTAGGGTTCCGATTGGCCGACATTCCTACCTGGTTAGGGTTATATCGCTACCTGTTGTTTTGGCTTGCTCTTTAGATTGAAAATGGAAAAATCCCCATTTTAAAAACATACCTGTGTACTTGTGCATACACAGTGAGTCTCAGTATTGTTCATATCATGTGTGCAAATGAGGCAGTAATACTGTAAACCTAAACCTTTTTTTTATTTACAGGAAAACTTAACAGGGTAACTTAAATTTGGGAACTAATAAAATGTGTACAAAAGTTCAACATATAATAAGAACAATGTTAATAATGAATAATGTTACCTTTTTAAGATGCAATGAAGGGAAGCCGAAGACAATACAAATGTTTCCAGTGGTGAAGAAAACAATTATTTGAATTAGACTGTTGATTACATGTCAGTGTGTAGTCTGTACTACACTGTAATAAGTGCGTGACTGTACTCCAACATTGGTACAGGTAAATTGTTAAAGGGACAAAGGCATATATAATGAATGGAGCAATAGCCTAAAAAAAAATGTATAAAGTAAGTCAT
>JAVDPK010001702.1:426377-487245 GCA_034780415.1 Cichlasoma orientale | reverse complement strand
ATTAAGACTGTCACCCCCCCCCCCACACACACACACACACACACACAACTCCAGTAGACAAATTAATGCAATTCTGTTGGCGACTGTTCCAGAAACCACATTTCTCAGCACAGATTACTAATTAAATGGCGGGCATTTCTAATTTGTACTCTAGAATTACTCCTCCTAAAATCTCTCATTCCTACAGGGCTCTGTGGACTATTACTCATACAGTAAAAACTCCAACTAAAAGTCAAACTGTTGCAAAGAACACACGTGCTCAATCTTTGTTCGTGGTGCCGAAACCTAACATTTTCCTTTTCATCTGGACAAGATGAAGTCATTTACACAGCCCGGCCCTGTTTGGCTTCAAAGTGTCTTTTTGAGGTCTCAGGCTGGACACTTGCTGGAGGTGCAGTGTTGGAAACACTGATGCAACACCAGAAATGGTCGACCCCATTCCATACAGGAGGGGTGAAGAGCGGCAAAGGACCAAAGTGAAGTCACTGCCTCGTGTGTCTACCTGGTCGGACTAAATTCAAATTTCCAACATTTGTAGACCTTTCAAAACCGAACTGCATAAAACCAAGTGGTGAGATAAGATGCCTCCCCTGGGTACCTGGGTGAAAGTAATAAAAATCACTCTGCTGCTCCTCCAGATACAGTAAGGCTACAATAAGTTAGCTGGGGATTACGCTGTTAAATAGCCAGAGGCTGTGCGTGTATCATCAGCCTGGATAACTGCACTATTGCATACTGCACAATCGTGCATTGCCAGTAATGTATCTGTACTCTGAATTACATTCATGGGGATGTCAGTAAACTCCCCTGTGATGTATCTTTGTGGGTTAAGAAATGAAATACACTGATCCACAAGTGAGATAGATGCGCTTACCAAGGTCAAGGAGGCTCCCCAGCGTAATTACACGACTACCAAACACAAAGGGCATTGTTATTGGACAAGTATAATGCCGCACATTACCACAGCAACACAGCTGTTTCTATCAGCGAACACTAGCTTGGGAAGACATAGGGCGGGCATCAATTTAGCCTACTTATCTAAAGTCTCTAATTACTTGGTTTATTTGATAAACAGAACAAGGAGAATCCTTAAATGATTCTGCAAGATCCAAAGGGGATTAATTTCTTACTCCTTGAAAAAACAAATCACTGGTAGAATCCCTTATTTCACTCTTTAATCACGCATTAATTAGGAGCAATAGGGCACCAGTTACACTTGGCATTTGGTGAGATTGCAGGGGGGGAAAAAAAGAGCCTGCATTAGCCTCTCCAGAGGAGGAGGCAAGCACATCAGGCTAAGACAAAGATGACACAATCAGACAGAACAGCAGGAAGCTTGAGTTGGGAAAATGGGGATCTGAGCTTTTCCAGCCCCATTCCCACACAAAACACCCTTTCCTCAGGCAGAAACATTCACTGGATACTCAACTGTTAGTTAAGATGAAATATTTTACCACTGTATTATTTCGATATAGAATTTTTTTTTTACAATCTCATTATTAAACATAACCGTACTGATTATATGCGTTATCTTTCCATTCATCGTAAAAACAAACATTATTAAGTATGAAGAAACGAACGTTACATATTCCTGCCGGCCTTTAGCAGTAAGTTATGTTGTTTTAGGCAAAACACCTTGTGATGGGAAATGGAAAAACACGAAAAGGTGGTTCACACATGAGTTTCAGGGAAGTAAACCCCCAAAAGAAGAGAAACAACAAACCCGGCTATGGAACAACAGCAAAAATTAACACTTTTAAGCCGTTAAAAGCAATTAGAACATGTGACTAAACACACAAAAACAAAGCAGAAGTTGCTAGAGTGAGAAACAGCAGCACATGAACTTTTAAACGCCTGTAAGGGCAATAAAAATGTCCAGTTTCGAGCGGGTGGGAGTAGTGTGCAAAGCAATGAGGGTTAATCATGTGAGGCTTAAACCGGGAGCAAAATCAAAAGAATCACACTCAAGGAGAAAAGACCGAATGTGGCGCGTGAAGCAGGGGCTAAACACCTCGGCTATGTTTACACGCATGGATTGACTTAATGAACATCCAATTAAGGTCTGTTTGAGTTATGTTATTTACAATCAGCTGGCAAGAACAAAGCCACTGAGTACCTGTGTAACTCTGTTGGTTCTTAAACAGCACAAGTCGAGCCTTCTCCTGCAGATAATGGCAACAGAAGTACTTTTTCTTCTTCTCTGTCTTTATTAACTTTAAAACGCAGATACTGATTTAAGTATTAAGTTGACTTTTGCATTTGCGTGGCACATCATAGCCTACTTATGCAACAAAGAAGCTGGTATGTAACGCCATGCAGTTCTTTAGCTCTGCAACACTTTGTGATTTGAACAATTCATGGGCTGGCACAATGACTGTAATTAACTATTTGGACTGAATGGATCAACTGCTGCATTTTTTTTTTAAACCTAAACATTTTCACACTTTTTCTTGATATAGGATTTCAGATCCTCTACAGCACAGGAACCACCTGTGTTGTATTGTTTTGGGGGATTTTTGTAAATGCAGAAAATGCTTCAGGGGATGGTCTGGACTGCAGGGCAGTGCAGTTTAGTACCTTCAGCTCTTTTGCTATGGAGCCATGCTGTTTCAAAACGTGCAGAATATCATTTGGCAAAGAGCATACATTTTTCTCAGTTTCGATATTTGATATGACTTTCTATCATTTTCAGTTAAGTTTAGGGTTGAACGATCCTTATATTCTGTCTTGTGCATTGATCACATTTGACACTTTTTTGGAAATGTGGTTGTAAACTGTGTCCACAGGGCAGTTCAGTGCTTTGTTTTCAGAGTTGGACTAGTCAGTGGAGAGTTTCATTTTTCCATAATGATCTAAATGTTATTGACATATTGGGATCTTTGGTGTATTAGGAACTACAGACTGAAAGTCTGTAGTATGTTACTAGAAGCATGTTGGGTGTGCAAAGTGCAGGATGGCGTTCTGTTTTTATACCAAAGCAACACACTTTATATTAATCTACAACAGCCTCTAAAGGTAGAGTAAGTTTAACCGGATTATTACACATGCCTCCTTAAAAAAGGCTCTTGATCATCTGGAATAACAGTAACAAACCTTTGGATATTGGATCTGCACAACATGCTTATCCCGATACCAAAGGCTGGCAAAAAAATCACATTCAAATGTCTGAACTTCTTCCGCCACAGCACCTCAACCAAACCGCTATTAAATGGCAATTATGTCTTTGCTTACATTTTTTTTTTCTTTTTGGACGACTCCTTATCTAAGATGAAAACCGTATCGAACGCAATGAACAAAATGGTGTGTAAAATGTGTTTTGAAACCATTATGCTCTCAGCCTGTTTTCGTATTTTGTGAGCTTAAATAAAGAGGTAGCTTCTCAAGCAATCTCGGCCTTGTTTGTTTAACGTAATTACTACTTGTCCTCCCATCCTGCCGGCCCAGATGATGCATGAAAATTACCATTCCCCTACTTCAATCAAAGCAGGAAAAAGAAAAGGGAGAAAGGGGGGAACAGAGGCGAGCAGATGGGAGGGGGAGGCGGTGAGAGAGGAACTCTGTGAGACACACAGAGCTCCCTCCCTGCATGACAAGAAAGGGCACTGTCTCTGATTAATTAGCTGGAGTTGGTAATCAGTTTAATAAGACTGAAGTTGATGGTGAGAGGTCCCCTTTGGCAGAGCCACGCTAAGCTTAGCACTCTGTTCAGGGCCCTCGCTTTCTTCCACCAAGTAAACACGCAGTGTCTATTTACATAAACAGTTGTTTCTTTTTTGTGGGGGGCTGTTTTTCCTTCCAAACCGCCTGAAAGCCCAACACCACCGCTTAAGTCACTCACAACAATGGCAGCGGGGATAGCAGACAAATTCATGAATTTTTCACCATATGAGAACTAATTAAATTGAGGCCTTTTTGAAATGAATATAGTGTGAGGTACTCACTAGCCCTACGCGCACAAAGAGGCTATAATTCAGTGATTGAATTCTGGCTTGATAGCATTCAGTCTTTTGCTATAGTGAGCTATACAGATGGCTGGGGTCCTTTTCATTCTTCTCTCTCTTAATGGCAAATCTCATTATGGCACTTATCACTGTATGGTAGAACAAGACAGGAACGATGGGCCGCAAAGCTGCACGGTGCAGGAATTTGGTACCTGTCTGCTGTC
Source organism: Cichlasoma orientale (assembly GCA_034780415.1). Lineage (NCBI taxonomy): Eukaryota > Metazoa > Chordata > Actinopteri > Cichliformes > Cichlidae > Cichlasoma > Cichlasoma orientale. The sequence continues at coordinate 483,080 of JAVDPK010001702.1, read as the reverse complement.
GAATATGATACTTACTCTTAGGCCACATCATGATGAGATTAGATGCAAAATATTTATTTTTACGGCACATGTGAAATACTGTCAGACTTTTTTGCTTAATTATGTCAGTAGGACGTAAGAATGAATACAGTTTTTGGTACTGATCATATGAAATGACCCTGAAGCAAAAATTCAACATGTGCTTTTGTTTTGAGAGACTGATATCGCTGTTATAATGCTCAACATGAAGCAACTTGGCATGGCAACATAAATACCATATTAGGCCCCAGTCACACGGGCCCAGAGACCAGTTAGTGACCATCTAGCAATTACCGATCATGAGGGAAAAGTGTGTATTTCCCAGCTGGTTCTGAGTGGTTGCTGGCAGCCGCTGTAAAATCGACTGCAAAAGCCTCAGTCAAACCCAAAGACCAGTCAGTGACCCCCCCGCCAACCACCAGTCGCAAGGGAAAAGTAGTGAGTGGTTATGGGATGTGTCTGCAAACACTCACCAACTACTCACGAACTGGTAGTGAAAATGTGGAGAGACCGTTCGCCTTCAAAGTAAAAGTTGCACTTTTTGAAATGTGTTCATTGCGGCAGTACGGTGCAACTTTTACTTTGAAGGTGAATGTTCTCTGAGAACAAAAATGCGTATTTGCACACAAGTCGGCACCTTTCATTTGATTGCAGGAATCTGCTTGTGACCAAAGCAATAAGGAGGTTTTTGAGACCCGTTTTGCGACTGATTTCACCTAGCATGAGCCAGCCACTCCCAGCAGCCGGTCAGCAACAGGTCGGGGAATACCGACCAGGCTCCAACCCTGTGTGAGTGACAGACAACCAACATGTTAATTAGAGATCTGTTACTTTGGGACAGAGCCAGTCTTGTTGTTTCTGTATTTTCAATCTTTATGGTACTTTAAAACAGTCTTGGCTTTAGCCTCATAATGGACAGGCATGGGATTGCTTTTGAGTTTCTCATCTCACCCTCAGCAAGCAAGTAATTAAGTGAACAATACTTCATATATAGTTGTCTATGACCCTCAGCTCCAATTGCTTTCCCCCCTCTGAAGATGTAAGTCGTTAAAGACATCTCATAAAAACAAACTTTTCTTTTGGAGAAGGCTTAGTAGCTTCCTAACACAATTCAACACATTAGAAAAAGAGTAAATAGTGAATTTTTTGGGGACTATTTTCAGCTGTGGACTAATCTGCATTTGATTATTTAGTATTTTTCAGCAGCGGGAAAGTGAATGCAGAGTGCCCAAAACCTACTACAGCGTGTGTTCACTGTAATGAAGGAACATTAGTGTGGCTCACTGATGTGTTTTTAATGGAGCACAATGGAGCGCTGCGGCACAGAGGAACGAGACAGGCTTTGGATACACACACAGTGCTCACAAGCAGCATTAATTCATTGTTGGTTTTGGTGTTTTTGTGGGATTTGTTATTAGCATGAAGACTTCATCTTCAGCAAAAGTTTGGGTGAAATTTATGGAGAAAATTAAGAAGATTGTGGGGGTGGGGGGGCATTTTAACATCTGTAAGATCTCAGTAAACTGAACCCCAGATGTAAACATACTCCTCTATTAGTTCAGCATGCATTATCTTTCCAAATGAATGATATCGGCTCTTCAGTTTCAGATGAATAAAAACATTTGAAGCTGGATGGCCTTCATTTCTGAACTACTCAGTCCGTAGTCTTTCTCATCCTCCTGTGTCCTCTGCACCTCATTGCTGCTGCTGCTGTGATTAAGACCGTTCTTTGCCCCGTCCATTTGAAAAATGTTTAAGATAAATTAATCATACGAAGCCTCTCACATGACATAACCTCTTTAAAAGTATAATTCCACTTTCTGAATTGTTCACTCTGTTACACTTAAATCTAATAAGTCATGACTTAGACAAGTCTTGGAATAAAAAACAAGCTGTTGCTGTCATGGCCCAGCAGTTTCTATCTAAAGTAAACTCTGAGGACTGAGCCCGAGATAACGGAGCACCACATCGCCCTGTGGCGTTAATGATCGTCCGCTGTTACAACACAAAGACAGTCAAGTAGCAGATAGAGCACAGAAATAATTTAAGCAGTGCTAAGTGGTCTATTGTCATTCAAATGATAAATTATGCTTGGCAGAGGTTTTAAAGTCACTTTTACAAAGCGTTGCTATTGTTTGTGTCGAGACAAGGTTTTAACGAGTCGGAATGGAGGGAATTACTTGGGAGAGTTTAGAGTTCCTTGGGGTTTGGACACAAATTGGTTCCCTGCTCATTGGGCCTGCCCGGACTGTTAGACAAGCCTCCAACATGACAACACTGGTGCTCATAAAAGACTGCGCTGATGAGACAACAGTGTATAACTGAGGATCTGGAGTCAACATGACAGCTTGTGTTAGCGTTAAAGCTAGAGGTGATGGAAAGTTAGGCTTGAGTTCACAATAATGGGGGGAAATAAATCAATTTTTTCACCAAAATGTACAGTATATGTCTCAGTGGCTCTTAATCTTTACACTGCAGGATTATCATCTTTAGGTTGTACATACAGTATTTAGAGGCCTGGAGCCTATCCCAGCTGCTGTTCTATTCTATAAGTGGCTATGCTAGACTACGATACTATACTAAACTGTAATTTTCCTATATACTATGCTATGCTATGCTATGCATATATGCTCACTGGTCACTTCATTAGTTACACCTTGCCAGTACCAGGTTGGACCCCTTCCTGCCTTCAGAATTACATCAATTCTTCATGACACAGATTCTACAAGTTGCTGGAAACATTCCTCAGAGACTTTGGTCCATATTGACATGATAGCGTCACACAGTTGCTCCAGATTTGCTACCACATCCTAAAGATGCTCTGGATTGAGATCTGGTGACTGTGGAGGCCATTTGAGTAGAGTGAACTCATTGTCATGTTCAGTAGACCACTTTGAGATGTTTTGAGGTTTGTGGCATGGCACATTAGCCTGCTGGAAGCAGCCATCAGAGGATGGGTACGCTGTGGTCACAAAGGAGTTGAAATTATCAGCAACGATACTCGGGTAGGCTGCGGTGTTTGAATGAGTTACTGTTGCCTTCCTACTGTATCAGCTGAAGCAGTCTAGCCATTTTACTCTGATCTCTGGCATCAAGGCATTTTTGCCCAGAGACCTGCTGCTCACTGGATGTTGTGTTTTTCTCAGGCCATTATCTGTTAACCCTAGAGATGGTTGGGCTGGAAAATCCCAGCAGATTAGCAGTTTCTGAAATACTCACGTTTCTTCCACATTCTGATGCTCGGTTTGAACTTCAGGTCATCTTGTCTTGTCTTCATGCCAAAATGCATTGAGCTGCTGCCATGTGATTGGCCAATTGAATTAATGATTAGTTGAAAAGGTGTGCCTAATACAGTGCTCAGTGAAAATATGCCAGGGGTGTTAAACTCACTGTAAAATGTTTATATTTAATGACCATTCATTAACCAAACGGATGATGAGGTGTAAAAATCTTTAAAAGACGTAACACCTACACATATTCCATCTATCCATCCATTTTCCGCTTATCCGGGGCTGGGTAGCGGGGGCAGCAGCCTAAGCAGAGAAGCCCAGACCTCCGTCTCCCCAGCCACCTCCACCAGCTCATCCAGAGGGACCCCAAGGCATTCCCCAGCCAGCCAAGAGATATAAACTCTCCAGCGTGTCCTGGGTCTGCCCCGGAGTCTCTTCCCGGTAAGACATGCACAGGAAGCATCCTAGTCAGATGACTGAACCACCTCAACTGCCTCCTTTCGATGTGGAGGAGCAGCAGCCCTACTTTGAGCCCCTCCCAAATGGCTGCACTCCTCACCCTATCTCTAAGGGAGAGGCCAGCCACCATTCAGAGGAAGCTCATTTCTGCCACTTGTATTCGTAATCTCATTCTTTCGGACAGTACCCAAAGCTCGTGACCGTAGGTGAGGGTAAGTACATAGATCGACCAGTAAATCGAAAGCTTCGTTTTCACGCTCAGCTCCCTTTTTACCACGACAGAGCGGCAGCGTCCACATTACTGCAGACGCAGCCCCGATCCGTCTGTCAATCTCCCGCTCCCATCACACATATCAGTAATTTGAAACTAAACAACAATAGAATTTTATTCCTTTTCAAATAACTTAATAATAACAGGAAATAATTTTTCTTTCCATAAATTTCCACTTGTGTGTAGCAACATCAGGAACAGTAGTGCTTCTTGTTAAAAAAAAAATAAAATAAAAATAAAGAAATTGTTTCTCTGCAGCTTTTACATTTTGCAAAGCCATCCTGTGGGCCAAACTGGACTTTTTTGTGGGCCAATTCTGGCCCAGGGCCCATGTGTTTGACACCCCTGTACTACGATATGCCAGGCTGAACACTTGTTTATTTGTATTTCTTTTGAAAGGAGTCACATGTGGGTGTATAACATATCAAAATACAATTTTTTTTCCCAAATTGTAGTTTAGGTTACTTTGACCCACTTATGGAAAAATGTAGGATCACAACTTCTACTTATGAGGGTTAATTCAGTATGAAGGGACTGCCGTGGTCTTGTTGCAGTGTTACTACAGTGTTACCAGTGTTAATTGATCAGTAACAAGTTTAGAGTAGTTTCTTCCACCCTCTAATCAAGCCCGTGTTTGTAATTACTTGCTGTGCAGTGGGTGAGTGTTCTTCATGTAGAAACTCAGCAATAAATTACCACACAAACTGTAGTTACTGAGGCCTTTCCTGAGACAAATCAAGGTAATGTTAATTACACCATTAAATTCATTCTCTCAGTGTAAATCCCCCCCGGCTGCTTTAGATCATGCTGTATCCATTCTTAGGTCAGTGTAAGTTATACATTAAAGGACTGTTTATACACTATGACAAAAGGGGGAGTCTTGAATTACCGCGTGCTCATTGTTAAATTCAGAGTACAATAAAAGCTTTTAACACAACAATATATCTGTATATGTAGCACAACATAACCCAACTGGTCAAATAAATAATGCCCTTCCCATTTTCACAGGTACTTGCCCTGCTTAAGATGTCATTACCTCTGTTGGGACTGTTAAATGGTTCCATAAAGAAAAATGAAATATTCATTAACTTGGTTAATAATTCATTCAGATAAAATGCAATATGTGGTTTGCAGAATGAAGATGAATACGTAATGAGTGCATGCTCAGCATATTTGTGCGTGGGAATGTTTTTATTTCACGATAGCAAACGGAGGAAATTAATTGAAAGTTCATTTTCACTCTTTTGTTCTACAAGTTAGGCTAAATGATAAAATAGATGCTTTCGAAGCAGTTTTGAACTAAGAAACAATTAAGAGAGTGTATATGTAACCCACATAATATAGAATGGTTTTTAATTAGCGCAGAGTAAGTGCATTTAAACAGTTTTTATAAATTATAACTTTTAGCTTGACCTAATTCCCACAGATTGAGAGGACTGTGTGAAGCACTTTGTTCTTTGCTGCCTGAAAATTGGAACCATAACCTCTGCTTATCGTGTGACGGAAGCCTGCAGAATGAAACGGTGCATTGATAATTTCACGAAAAGTTTTGTCACTGCTGAAAAATTTCCAGTTGCTGCTCCAGATGTCACACGCAGTCTCCTCACTCTCCCGTCCACAAGCAGCAGGAAGCGTGCGCGCACTGCCTCGGCTAACGCGAGAGTGGCGAAGTGTTCCCACACCGCCTCACTGCAGTGTAAACACTGCTCATCCAAACACTGTCAAACTAATTTCCTCACACCACAGAGGTTCATTTTGGCTTTCAGATGAATCAATTCTTTCTCTAATTATCAATTGTGACACCCATAATCACTCTGAGAGTGTAGCGCTGAATAAATGGCATGTCTTTTGTGTTATAATTCTGTGCATCTTGACAAACATGACCCATTAAACAACCCTGTGGCCTTTTTCGAGAGCGACGATTACACTAATTAAAACTGCAAAACATGCGAGAGGGCTGCCGACGTGCCAGAATTAAGCAGGTCATTAAATCAGCCGAGGAATATGTCAACATCCACGCTGTCTGTCACTCCCACCGTGCTACTTTGAGAAGAAGGTGGGGGGGTGGGACCTTGTGTGCAAGAATACAATCATAACTGACATGATATCAAATGTAAAAACTAACATGTTACGGCTGTAATGCGGAGGCCTGAGGCACAAAACTAAATAGGACATAAAACACCAACAAACTAAAAAAAAACAAAACACGTCACACTTTCATAATGAAGATGTAAAACTCTTGGTTTGTTTGTAATTCTAAACTTAACAGAGTTTTGTTGCTCTATGAAATGCCACAGTGGTGTTTTGCCTCTCAGCTCCACTCCATTTGGAAACCATTAGTTTTCCAAATGGAGCTGAACAATAAAAAAAAAAGAAAAAAGTGTGAACAAAATCCCCAAAAACATTGCGGCCAAATTTTGATGTGAAAACAATTAACGACACATAAACAAAAGCCACCTTCCTCTGAGCTACACCGAGCGCTAGGTGTGAAGTGTTTCTCAGCGTGGCTACCCTTTATCAGCAGCATCTCGGAGATCTCTCCTTCCAGTTAATCCTCTCCCAGCCGGCGATAGCAGCGAGCGATAATGCTGATGTTTTGTTACCAGCAACATATGTTCCCTTTCGTACAACAGCAGCTTTCCAACCATTTAATGGGATTGCTGTTGTTGATTTTTTTTTTTCTTAACCCCGCTTTACACAACAGTTTTCCTAGAAGTGCTTCGACGTGTGCCCAAGGAATTTGTCTCTTGAGTTTCGCAACAAATCAGCCAGGTCAGGGGCTAAGATTGGCCTCCAGTAACAGACTGCTGAAAACAGCTCCTCAACATGACGGCAGAGGAAAGTGGATTTTCCAGCTTAAAAGCAGACTCATCTCTGCTCAAGGCATTATGCTGTGTTCAAAGAGATTAATAAGTGAGATGCTATTGATACGTCGCTGCGCTGCTCTTGGATCAGCGCTGGTCACATCAACTAGTTTTAAAATAAGGCTACATGGCTACACGTCCCATACTGTGATGCTTTTTGGCTTTTGTTTCACACCACTGGATGATAAATGTAATCCCACAGCAGCTAAACCAGCCTGCAAATTTCTCGGAACCCCATTATCTCTGAGAAGTTTTGCAATGTTTATGAAATATGCAATAATCAGACCTGCATCCAGTAATTCCCTGTAATAAACGTCTTGTGCTAAAGCACTTATCCAAAAAATTTCAAAGGCCCTAAATTTTTTTTTTGCTTCCCTCTTAATTTTGCTTCTATTAATGAAGCATCTCTGATGTTTCCTCACTCTTTAGTCAAGATATATTTTTCATAGCATTCATCAAAGTGAAGAAATCCCATGTTGTACTTTGATGTGCTTAACACAGTTTTAACTTGTGTCTCATTACAGAGATAATTAATAGTTTAATTAGCACCAATTCTCACCAACTGACAGCTTCTGCGACACACAGTCATGTGACGTGAGATGATACAAAATCCTTTTTTTTTTTTAAGTTCAGCAAGTTCTATCACACTCATATTTGGGTTTCTTAGGCTCAGGTGTTTTCTCTCAGAATGACCTACAAACTTTTGTTGCTGATGTTTTCTTAAATTTACTCCATACTGATTCAGCCTACGCAGCAAGGCTATGAGAACACCCCACCTCACCAGGGGACAAACACGTGCAATGCAAACAACTCAGGTGGATTAATTTGAATTCTCATTACCTTGAAGCAAAGCAGTCATTTTTTTTGGTTTGGTTAAAAAAAAAAAAAAAAAAAAAAAAAGGGAAAAAGCAAGCATTATGACTAAAAGTAATTATCTTTCTTGTGCTTTTATTGTGTGTGCTGGTTGCAATTAACACTTCCTGGAATCTGAATGAGCATTTCAGAAGTGTTGAGTAGCTGTGGAGGCAAGAGCTGCAGATCAAAAAAAAAAAAAGAAAAAAAAAGATCAAAGTAAGAGCGAGAGGAATGGACGGTTTTGAGACGAGTTTACAGATGCTGAAGAGAGCTCATCGCACAATGAGCAGCGAGTGTAGGCTTCGAGAAAACAGCGTGCGCCTCTTGTTCGGGCTCCGAAACAATAGCGAGTCTCCCGGCATGGGTGAGGGCCAGCAGCAAAGCCCCCGTTTCAAACTTCCAGTTTACGACTGCTCACAACAGTTTGCAGCAGCCAAATTTCATTTTCTACTCCCAAATCCTATCGCACATTATCCTGTACATTGCATTAGAGCTCTAATCTTTCCTTTCTCTTCCCCAGAAGAAGAAAAGAGCGCCTTCATGATTACCCCACTTTACCGCAATAAATAAACGCATCATCCAGTAATGTACACCAGATTTAATTTGAGGAGGAGGGGGGGGGGGGAGCGGGTGGCCAGAACGCTCAAATCACTGAAATGTAATGAAAAATAACACAATGCAGACACCAGTGGCTGCCTTAGGAATTAATTTGAATGCTGCATCATTTTTTTCCCTGCATTTTACTCTCTGGATTGGGTTTTTTTTTTTTCTCAGCCAACTGCTGACTGTCCTGCCCTCACGTGCTGCTGGTGCAACATCTTCAAAATATACAAAAAGTATAAGAAGAAACATGATTGTTTTTTTGTTTTTTTTATAGCGGACCAAACCAAAAAAAAAAAAACACTTTAATCAAATTAACAACAACAACAAAATAAAATAAAGTCTTTTTCCATTTTCCCTCCATGTTTGTCACATGTAGCCCATGTTGCTTTTGGTCTCCCATCGCTTCTTCGCCTCAAAACTGCAACACAGAAAAAGATTGGAGCCTTTATGAATACATTTTGGCCATCAACTTCAATCACTGCATCAGCAATCATTCAAAGCTCTGGCTAATTCAGGCTTCAGCAGCTCTATCTCAGCTGCACTTGAACCCAGAGTGGTCACACGCGGCAGAAATGATGGCAAACATAAACATGAGAACAGAGACAGACGTCATACCCCCAGGCTATTTGCTTCTTCCTTTTCTGCGCTGCCCTCAAAGCTTCCTCTTCCTGTTTGCGTTGCACAAAGTCACGGCAATCAGCAGCTTGAGCGATTTTCACGGCCATCTATTTGGAGGCAGACAGAGGAGAGGCCCATTAGAGAATGAAAATCAGTCTGTGGCAAGAAAAACCCCCTGACTGATGTGTGAGGGTGGCTTCTTGTCAAAGTCTCTGCTGCCTGTGCTGCCTCCTCCACACCACAGCAAAACTGTCATTAAACTAAACTACACGTGAATGCCGTACAATCCTGCAGTTAAGCAAGTCTGGCAATATGTGACGTCAGGATTGGTGATTAGGTGCAGCGTGCCTGACAGAATGTAACCGCAAAAGCTTGCATTATATATATAATCTAGTAGGAATAAATGCTATTTTGCATGTATATAATGAACACATAACAACATATAATGCATCACTTGTTCACTATGTCAACAGTAGGCTTAATTCATTCTCTGGAACAATACCGAGAATAAGTTGGGGGAACATCGATTTCAACGACCGTTTGGCTTTAAAAGAAAAGTTGCAACAATTCACAATTTCCAGCTTCTCGAGCGTCAATATTTGCTTGGTTTCTTTGTCTTTCGTCAAAAAGAACTGAAAGAAGTCGCTGAGCTTTCTCGCGTTTTTGATGGCAGATGATAAATTGAAGAAAAAAAAATGTCACATTTGAAGATTCCAAACAATTTTTAGATACTGCAATATGTAATATACATACTGGAACATATTGTAGACAACTAAAAGGCCACAGCCAGTGAAAAATAAAGATAAAATATACACAGAGGATACACACATGGTCTCTAACCATTTTAACCATAAAAGCAGGTTTTTTTGTGAGCGTGTGTGAGTACTGTTTCATTAAAATTCAACTTAGATTTATTTTATATGATTTTAAGCTTAGAGCTTTTCCCCCCATTGTTTCTTTTAGATTTTTTTTAATGTGCAAATGAAATACTAAATAAACAACGAGAGACAATGTCAGCTATGCTGCCGCTTGTTTCCCCTCCACTTCCAAAATTCCATTCCTCTCCAATGTAAAAGAGACTTTTCTTTTTGGAGCAATGCAGGCGCTCCCTGAAATCAGAAGTGAAGAGAATGACCGTGACTGTAAGAGGCAAACATTCAAATCCCAGGGAAGACATATGTGTGTATTGTGAAGCAGAATAATCCCAATAACCCCAGTCACACAGACGCACGGGAAACAAAGGGAAAAATCCTGCCCCCTCTTTCACTCCTGAGATAGGTTTATTATTGAAGCAAAGGCAAACTTTGATAAACAACTTGGAACAATTTCACCAAACCTTTGGGTAATTCTTTGTAATATTCAGAGTACAATCAAGGGGGGAAAGAAAGTCTTAAGGTAATGAAGAAATGTGCCACCACTGCGCCACTTGAAAAAAGAAAAAAAAAAAAGACCTGCTGGAAAAAAATGTTTCAATTATAATTAAGTGGGATAAACTTTATTAGAAAGACTGAAACTAAAATATCTCCTAATGCATGCTGGGATTAAGCAGGTCAGAGCGAGCAGGCAGGAAAAATTAAACTCTAAAGGCTTTTTATCACCATATTTCAGGAACCAAGGGTGTAAAATGTTCTAATTTGGGATACATTAAAAGCCATAAAGGTCTTTCAAAAAGATTAATGGTACTTTGCTTGGATTTAAGATAAGGGCTCCGGCTGGCTGCAAGTACTGGGCTCCGGCTGGGCCCTCAAGGCATTCATCTATACAGTCACTGGAAGATTTGTGAGAGCGTCTGCATAACCTGAAGCGTACATACTATGACAGTTCTCCAGTTCTTTGCCATTTTATAGGTTTTAAATTCCTCAAATCATGTTTTCTCCTCTTTTCTCCTCCCCTCTCCTCTTAAGGAGAGTTATAACGAGGGGGATTGCTCAAACATTTGCAGTCGATTTGCGAGCAGATAAAACCACTTCAGGGTGTTCCCCGCTCCTTGGCAGAGTGGTGTAGGTGCTAAATGCTTCTGAGTGGCTCTGATGCATGCTGAGATTATAAACCACACATTTATTAAATTGTTGACAAATCTGAGAACGGCTCTTGCTCTCTGTGTTTGCAAAAAAAGAAAAAAAAACCCCACATTGGCTCATTCTGGGAGCAAATCAAACGAACCTGCATGATGCTAAATGGTTTCATTTGGAGATTTACTGACAGAGCTTTTTCTTTTTGCCTACACAAGGATTACCCACATTAACCTGCTCTCCTGTGGGGTTGCATTTGAAATGCAAAAGGTCTTGAAAACACGCCTTCCTGAACATTCCACAAGCAAAATTAAAACCCACTTCCACGGCCCTCATTTCCAACCCCCCTCTTTTAAATTCACAACACAGCTTTTACTATATTTAAAGCATTAAAGGTCTTTAATATTTTCCCTGTTTTTTCCCTTTATCAGTTTAGTCTACACTCGCTGATTGTCTTTACTGGGGCTCAACATTAATGTCAACCAAGTTACCTAGGAGACAGAACAGATCAAAGAGACAAAAAAAAAAAAACCCTCAAATGTCTGATTAATCAAGCCTGCAAACAGCTTATTTCTTTTAGCCTGCATGCAAGTATGAAAATGAGATTCCGAGAGCAGTACATTGTGCAGATTTGTTCATTCTTATCTGAACAAAGCCAGCGGCAGCTTATTTCATGGATCACTGGCACTGTCAGCGCTGTGGCGCCGAGCAGGTGACGGCTCCTCTTTCTGTGGCGAGAACAAAATTAGCAAAAAGTCGGCACAAATTAGCCTCTCATATTTTCAGTAATATGACATTATTTTTCATTTACTTTTTTGATCCACTTTTCAGGATTTTTTTTTTCTCCCCCTCCCCTTGCGTGCATCTTAGTGCCAAATCCTTTCACATCAGAGGCTGGTGGAAAAATAAGAATGGAAGTACAAAGCAGGAATAAAGGCAGGAGACAGGAAAACCTCCTGCATTCTTTGTTTATGTGGCTCCTAAAAGGCAATTCTTCCCACTCCACCACATATTAATGTACAATTAAATGTCCATCACATGCATGTTTCTGTGCCTTGTTTCTCTCTTTCTCTCTCTCTCTCCTGTGTGGCCTGTGCGCAGCCCTGCTAAAAACAAGGTTTATTCAGAGGATTAATTCTCTGACCTTTGGAAGATTTGAAGGAAAAAAAAAATAAATTCAGCCTGCACAATGCTGGCACTGCAGCAGCAGCAGCAGCAGCAGCTTAAGGCCACTAGGAGGGTTAAGTCAATAGTGCCGTTTTCTGTTCATCCATGTTTGGGTCGTCATGGAGATTCAAGTGGAGACCCAAACATGGGGCCTTGATACAAAAAATAAATACATAAAAATCTGAATTGCCGGTGTGTAAACCGTGCACACAGTGTACCAAGTCTATCATCATAATATTTTCACACTTTAGTTTTTTCATTTGTGTGCTTGTTTTACTGCATCACTCTTTAGTAGCACAGGGATCATAAAAACACTGTGGCAATTAACCAGCCAGTGCAAAAAGACAATAGCTGAATGGAAGATGAGAAAAATACGTCTCCATGTGGATAAAGTGTTAAAGCTCCTATTAACAATATGAAATAAATGATGGCTTTAAGGAAGAAATGGCCTTAAATCCATTCATAAATTTCCTATCCAGGAAGCCTCTTCCAATTAAAACGTGTGAGAGGTGGATTAACAAGGGCTATATGGCTTTGCCTCACTAAATCACCTCCCCGAGCTGCTCTGCTGCATTTGACGTGTAAACGATTAATGACCAGCCTAATTCCCTTATCACACTACCTTAATGCCTAAATAATGTGGCCTTAGTCAACTTTGGAAAGCAGGGCTATATAAGAAAGGAATGAATATCAGATTAGGCAGCTTGTGTGTTATTTCAGCATAATTTCTTAGGACTGAGGTGGAGGGGAGAAGAAAAATGTGTCTCTGGCCGCTAAGCCTCAGTGTTGCAGCAGGACAGGGAAGGTCAAAAGATCGAGAGGTCAATCAGTGCCACCCATATCGTATTCAAAAGAAAGGGATACGAGATTTTATTCAGTCAGTGCATTATTTGAATCTCCGAGGTAAAAGAGCAGACTGAAGTCAACACAAAAAAAAGGATCACCTGGTGTGTCCATATCGACCTCCGGGATTAAAAGTGCTATTTTGCTGCTATTTTCATTATCAGTTTGTCTACAGATTATTTACAATTCACTGTTAAGTATAACTTGTACTAGCCCTCGGAGGGCTTTTAAAAGCCCATTCAACACACAAAGATACTAATTTTACTGTTTGAAAGTGACTCAGATAAAATGGTACAAACTAAGATTTTTTTTTAAATTTTATTTCCAGTATAATACATTAAGGAACTCGGTCGCTTTAAATGTTACACAAGTAAATATAGCTATTATTAAAAATGAACTTACTCCTTGCTTTACACTTGAAGTTTGTTGAGAAGGAGAAAAATGTTCATACCTGTTCATTTACTTAATAAGTATCCTAAATATTTTAGCTCAGAAATGAGAGGAAAATGCATAAACTCTTACCAAATAAGGCAGGAAAAACTCCACATTTCCTTCTGAATTGTGGTGGAGCCAAAGTATAAAGTTGAAGGAAATGGAAATAATACAGTAAAATATGTCAAATTTGTATGCAAGTATATGAGCGAGCGTATGTTGTAACAATGTTTCACTGGCAAATCAAGTGATTGTGTAATGGACAAACCGTCATAGATCTGCTTGGGAGTTTAATAGTGATATTGGAGAAAAGGGGAATCATTGGCTAGTAATCTCTAACGCTGAAGGATAAACAACTGCAATGTGTCATTGTTTTCATTATAATGCTGGTCAAATATCGCAGCACACGCCTTCATGCTGTTATATTCCCACTAAAGTTTCTGTTTTCTTTGGGGCAGCCTCATTAGAGCTTTTTGTCATCTTGCTTCCCCTTTGACAAACAGAATTACATGGCAAGCCAAAAACAATGGCACTTGAGGGAAGGCACAGGAGAACAGCCATGTCTCCATTTCCTTTTCTAATAATCTGATCCTAGATACATATGACATGTCATCTTTAGGGAACAGACAAAAAAAAAAAAATCTCTGAAAGTTCGTCTGCTTTGTGCCATTCCATTATCTCGCCTCTTCTGAGTAGGGTAGGCTTATTAGCAAGCTTTGAACTCACACTTAGAATAATATGCCATCAACAGTTTTATAAGCTAATTAGAAAAAAAACTGTTTAATTAATGAGTGACTGGCAATAAAATGGCAATCATGAAAAAAGAAACCAAGGGTGCTAAGCTTCCACTACCACCAATTAAGGCCTAATTACAAACAAATTATATATGTGTTTTGCTGTGGGCTTTAATTTAAAAAAAATGGCTTTAATTAAAAGAGAAAACATGCTAATTAATTAAACAGCACACAAATCTACATTGAAAAGTATGCTTTGTCTATCAAGTAATTAATGAAATACAATAATCCAAATGAGATTCCCAGGCATTTGATAAAAGCTTAGTACCCATTTCAAAATCCATTTCAAAATTAATGGGCGAAAATTTAATGTGAGTCATCCAGAGATACAATAAAAGTTCATTCAGTGATAAATTGCTTATGCTGAAGGAAAAATGAACAAAGAGGAGAGTTTCCCTGAACTCTCTGCGAGGTGGCCTGGGGGGGGCTCGCAGGGGAGACAGAGTCAGACTCCTTCTCTGATGTGGGGCGGGGAAAGTCAGGATCTGATAAAGCCTACTTTCCACAAAAGCACTGCTCATTAATTTTTTGATTACAAACACAGGGCATGGCGGGGGGAAGGTGGCGAGAAGAAAAAAGGTGTTAAATAACATAAATATCATGAAACACTCTTAGTTCAGCTCTTTGTTTCAACTAAGCCACCATGTCTCCTCTGACAAAATGCCGCGCCACCTTTGTTTCACAGCATTTAAGCGAGGCTTTCCAAAGGGTAGATTTCAAGGACAGTGGGGCTTTTCCTTTCAGCAGCTGCACTATTGAAATGCTAGCTAGAACATAATGAGGGATATTATAACCATCCGCATGTTCAAAAGCTACAGAAACTATAAATGGCTCCAGTTAATACATATTCATATGGCTAATTGCTGTATGATCCAACTATTAGGAGCGAGCAGTTTTTAAACAGTTTGGACGTATCAGGTTAATATTGCTCAAAGTGGCATCAAAAGAGAGGTCCGACACAAAAGGTCAATCCAGATTACATGATAGCACTGGTCATGAATACAGCTACAATATATCACTGTAGGGCTTTGCACTGCAGCACGGGAGGCATTCGTTTACAGCTCCTGATAGACAAGACAGTGAAATGCCAATACCATGCACATCTGAAATAGAGCCCAACCTATTTATGAATGGGCCAGTATTATCAGCCGATATTAGCCATTTGCTGATCTATTGGTAAATCACCAAATATCGGTATCAATCTTAAGACATGAAACATGCTGTGTAATTTGTAGTTTTTGTTGTTGTTGCTGGTTACTCTGTTGCACTGTGTGGTCTTTTAGAACATGCTTCTTTGTACTTGTGGCCATGTTCATGACTACTTCCATCGTGATGGGGAGGCCAGCAGCAATCCAACTTCTTTTTTTCATTTTTCATATTCTTAAGCCCCTGGAAGTCATGCAATGGACCTGACATCCATGATTGTGGCAGACTAAAGAGTTTCTGTCTTGAAGTGCTAATGCCACTCTAATAACTGTGATGAGCACTATGGGGGAACTGTGAGCTCTAACACAGCATGATGGCCTTTTGTAAAGAAATATACCTACTTAATGTATGTCAAGCAAAGGCACGGACAGTTTCAAAACATCTCAGTGGCTCTGTTTAATTAAATAAATATTTGTTATATGGATAATGCTGAGTGATGTACTGCAATGAGAAGGTAGATTAGTGCAGCAAAGAAAGTACTGTACATTAGTGTCCAATTTAGTGTACGGTCATTATATAAAAAGTACTAATTGTTCAGAAATTTGTATGGTTCTGATAAACCTTCAAAGGACTTATAGTAATTTTAGTGGTTTAATCTGGTTCAGTGAATATAAGCAGCCCTGGGATGCACTGGTGACCTATCCAGAGGTGTGCCTGCCCCTCAACCAATGACAGCTAGCATAGGTCCCATGACCTGGTGGCTAGATGGTTTAAATTATATTAAAGTGATCATGGTGTCCCACAGGGATCAATCTTTGGTCCATTGCCCTTCCTGTTACACGTAAATCATAATAAATCCACAGGTGATTGTGATTGTTTTGTTTGACACTGATGATTTGACTTTGTCAATCATTCTTGATGTATCAAACAAAACTGACTAGATTTCAGTGCCTTATTGTGCCGTGAAAAAGTAAATATAACCCTTGGAATTTTTTTTTGTTTTGTTTTATTGGCATATTTAGACAAGCAACCATTTGATCCCATTTGAAACAGTGAAACTATTGATAAACACAGATAAACACAAGATAACGTAAGATTTTCTTTACTACTCATCAGTTACAATCTTTTCACACCGGCTCATTTACAGGAATGGAAAAATCAATCTGCTGGATGCTATCAGGCCTCCTGACAGGCTTTGAGCCGTTTATACTATATGTGTCTGTCACTTCTTGTTATGCTAATTACAGAATTAATTAGGCCATATGCAGCTTGCTGCAGAGTAAAATAATGTGCAGTAATCAAAGGATGGAGACCCAGTCTTAATTGGAGGACTTGCACCTTTTAATCTAATGAACTATTAGGACTACTTTAGAAGCAAGAAGCTTTTTACATTGTTTTGTGTCTTCTAAGGCATGTGAAAAGAAATCTAAATGTGCTGAGGAGAATCAACAGGCATCTTTATAAGAAAGGAAACTCCATCTGAATACTTTATTAGTCTACATTAGGAAGCTTTGTCAAAAGCACTGTAGACAATAATAACATTTTGCTACCTAAAAAGGGATGTGATTTCTTTTCTGCGTCTTTTTTTTTTTTACTGCTTAATACTTTCACTTAAAAAACTGAACGTGTCTTCATGAATTAATCTAAAAACAAAGACTTTCAGCCTTGAGACATATTTAAAAACTGTAATGAGAATAAAACCCCACAACCTGCAATATCCAAGCAGCGTGTCTTAGAAGTTTGACAGATGAAAGACGACATATCTCCGAATTTATAAGGAGCCTTCAAAACAGGTTTTTACCAAATTGTTTTAATGTTCAGATTAAAAAAGGAAGTAGAGCAAATGGAAATCATTAATTGATTTGCGGGAGCTCAAAACAGCAGAAACAAACATTTTCGTCTTATAAAAGGGGGGATTCTGACAGCAAGCTCTCTATCTTCCTTCCATTTCCCTTTGCTTTGAGGAGATAAGTGGGAATGCATTAGATTGAGGATGAAAATACTCTGAAACATTGTCATCCAACGTGTACCAGCATTTTCTTTACAAAACAATGCCTAGAGGGACAAACAGGCCTCTTTAGTTCTTCACAGCTGTCGGAATGCTTTTGCATTTTTCGCGAAGAAAACCTGTTCCTATTCTTCGAGTGAAAAGCCTGCTACAATCATGTCGTGATGTTATGACCGTAAACAAATTAAACATCTAAGCAATTCCGTGCCAAATGAGCCACTCAATTATAACCTTGAAATTGATTCTGGCCACAGCGGAGATTATTGATCCTCTAAATGTTTGTCACAGTGCTCCTGTCAACGTGAACAGGAAGGCGGTAAACAAACATGCTGGTCCTAAATGCTATCGGAATTACAGGCTGCGTTATTTAATATATACTAGAGTCCTTTATGACTGATTCCGAATCCTTCAAACTTTCTGGCTTTTAGCTTCCATTTCTCTCCCATTTTTCCTTTTTCTACTATAAGCAGGACTGCATGTCTTTGTATTCAAAAGAAAACCTGTACAACTTTGCATCACCTAGCTTTTAGGGATTTAAAAATGGTCAAATCTATACTCTCTTGAAATGAAGTTATCACTGCCTAACAATGAATTGCGGCTGCCAAACTGCTGTCACGTCCCATCACGGCTCTGGCAAGACACAAGGCAGGTGCCAGGGAGGCGAGAACCTCAGCTCAGGCTAAAACCAATCCACCAGCGCTCTAAGAGGCTTTCTGAAAGTACAGCACAGGTGCCACTCACAAGAGCTTTCATTTAACTCCCTCATATTTGATCACTCTGCTCACAGTTAGAATGGAAATATGAAAGGGCTCTAATGCTTGCACACCAATGTCTATTACACAATGGAGATACTGGGTCACAAATGTAATGCTCACACAATTAGCACAGTTGCTATTTTCATTTAGAAGCCCCCCCTTATCCATTCAAGAGGTTCCAGTTGCAATCTGTGTTTTGGAGTATTTGCCGTAAACCAAATCATATCCAGATTAAATTAAAAAAAAAATTTTTTGACAGACTTTGATGCCATGCTTTGTTTAAAAAGGCAATGGCACTCGAATTTTTTTTCACCCCTTATGTTTCTTCTCCAGAGCTGTGGCAATAATGGCTCATGCTGCTGTCCACTATGCCAAAATGAGAGTAAAACTTACATTTCTGTACGTTTAAATAACTTACATTTTTATGTTGAGCAATGCTAAACGAATGGCCCCTCCAACTTTATAACTCCAAATTGAAATCCTGAGCTACCAATAAAACCTGAGCCTGCAGTGCATTCCATCTTTGTGTTGCCACTATTATAAAATGAAAATGCTCATGCGACGCTGTAAGCAAAATGCATCATAAAACAAAGAAGTTTAACTTTGATGCTCCAGCGGAGAAGTAACGCTGCAGCTGTATGTCTTTTTAACCACAATTATGTGTGTGTGGGCTACATTTTATGCTAAATTAGTTTCAAACCACTTGATCCTTGATGCCTGCCAAGGCGGTTAGTTACAAAACTTCAGGCACTGCATTTAGGGACATGTACACTTCAAAGGTATGAAACTCTTACCTGGAGAATGATTTAACAGTTGGCTTGAAAGCAATGTACCCTTCATTAAAAAGCAGAGCCAAAAGTCCTTTAGACACTGCAGCACTTCAAAACTAAGGGGAGGGCTTTCCATTAACTCAATGGAAAAGGGCTGCAGGACTGAATGGTGGATGTCTGCGTGTGTTTTTGTTCCTCTATGTCTTTGCAGCAGAAATGGCCACGGATCCATTAGCCTGATTTGTCACAGCGGGAGCACCCCAAAGATCTCTTATCAGCACAACGTACCTCTCGAGTGGCGAGTCTGTCGCTCATCTCCTCCGCCTTTGCAATGTCCCCTTCAGCTATGGCCCTCTCTATGCTCTTTTCTAGGCCGGACTGCAGAAGAGGGGAAAAAAAAAATCAGTTTTTTTTTTTTTTTTGGAAATAGGGGTAGAGAAAAAAAAAAATCAAAGAGTAACTTCAAAAGTCCCCAGGGCCTTATTTTTAATATGATTGCCATTACTACAAATATGTAGATTTCGCTTCACAAATGAAAACCTTTTTGATTGGATATTAGTGGGGAAATCTTAGAAATGCTACAGGAGATTACCAAACATAAATGTGACTCTTTAATTACACATTTCCATTACAGGCCTAAGCAGAGGGGGGTGCTGAGAAGCCCCCGGTCACTGATGGCAAGGCAGTTCTGCTGTGATGAGACTATCTGAGAGAGCCGAGTGCCAGATTTCTTCGGCCCCCCCAAATTTCATCATGTTGGAAAAAAAAAATACACACTGGAAAGAAACTGCAATTATTAATGCATCCCCTCTGATGTATTGTTGACTCACTGTAAAAGTACAGTAAAGTAAACATCAAGTTTGAAAACGCAGAATTAGCTTTTCTCTGTAACTCTGATTGGTTGGATCTTATTTACTTGCTTATTATAGTTTGATATCCTGCACGTATTCTGGACAGACCCGATCCGACTCATGAGCTCAGTTATAACCTAAAGTTTCTCACAAGCAAAACTCAAATGGACAGACAATCATCCTTTATGCCGTATCTAAGGTTAGGGTTAGGGAAAGCTGCTCCCAGATAAGTAATCACATCTGGCGACTGTGATATAGTTTTTCCTCAATTACATCACTTCGAATTGTTTGAAAGACTGGCCAGACTTGAAATAATATATTAATTACAAGGATCTGCATTTGAGTGATGAAAGAGACCCTCATTATGATAATGGGGAAAGTTCTGTTACATTCAGCTTGGTACTGCATTCAAAACGAAGCTAAATTCATTTAAAAAAAAAAAAAAAAAAAACTCAATTTTATGCTGCTGAGATAAATTAAGCACAAAATACTCCAAAATAATCATTAAAGGAATTTCACATTGAAATTAGAACAGTTCCCATTCATTGGGTCACTCATAATATTAATCAAGCTTGCAAATATTTTTTGCTTCATTGGCAATTTGCAAGTGTTTTGCATTAAAGGTCTGCTGATCTTTAAAAGCTGAAATGTACTCAAATGAAAGAAGGTTTTTTTTTAAACTTTGGTCTTTGTTCTAGCTGCAGTCACAGAGGCGGTACCCGGTACTCTAACCCTCTCTTCTTTTGCCAAGCAACACTCAGATTTTCAGTCTTCTTACAGGAAAAAAAAAAAAATCCTACATCTCACTTGAATCTTACCCACACTAGAAAGCAGATTCACCCTAATCTTATCACTAAATGTAGCTGAGCATAATCCCCCAATATACTTCTCAGTGTCAGGTTGAGTTATTATAAAGGCTCCTCTAATCCACATGTCATATCACGTAAAACAATGAGACGATACAGTGGCAACGAAACACAAAGGATGTGAAGGTGTTCCTAACAGCTAAGACAGACACAGTCTTAAACCTCGGAAGATAAGTTGGAAGGCAAGTCTTTGTTACCTTCGGAGGGGGTTTGGAACATGCAGGGGGATGAAATCGATCATTTACACCAAAATACTGCTTAAGCTCATCCCAGTGCTTCTCCGGCTCCTCTTGACGCTCTCTGCTGACAGAGAAAATGTCTGTTATTGTTCGCGTATACCAGCATTACAATAAGACAAACTATATTTCACTAATTCCACCCCAGTGTCCATCCTTTAATTAACTGGACTCTTTTCTGTTGTTACCCTTCTAATCGGATCTATGTGTTTTTCATGATTTATGGTGACAGCATGTTGTGAAGCAGTTTGCTGGTGTCTGCTGCACTGGTTAATAATTGGAACTTGATAATACCGATGATTTGACGAGTAATTGCTTAACTATTAAGGGAAGCGTTTTTTGCATGTTTACAAGAGGTCACATATTATACTGGCCATCGTAAAGCAACTACATTCGGGTAATGTGAATATGACAACTTGTTACCACTGTGTGCAAAGTGGAGAGTTTTTCTTTCAGTGTGTTAGTGTGAATCATATACAACATCGGAACCAGCTTTATTTTAGCAGCCCATTTACTTCTGGTACTTGCAAACAGCTTGTATGTATTTTAACATTTATCAGAAGAAACATCTTCCATTTTACCCTATTTATTATAACGTCCCTAGGTGGACTCTGCAATGTAACAATACCTTGTTTGCGGAGGTTCCCCACTTTCTGTTCCTGTTAAATTACATTAAAAAAAACACAAGTTAATGATATGCAGGTTTGTTTGGTACCAGTCTGCACCAACTAAAACTTCAGCTTTTAGGTACACCATGTGCACCAATCAATTGCTCAATTACCTTTAAGGAAAGTGGCCCAAAGTTTCTATCAAATACAAGGGTAAGTACTATTTTCTCTAAAAGTTACAAATATTTTTATCCACTGGAAAAACGTGCAAACAGTAAGAGCCTGACTGACACTGATACTGGTTGGCTAATATTATTATCCAATATTGGCATATCACAAATATATCATAAATACATTTTGTTGTAAAAGTTGCTTGGGGAATTTTAGAAACAGTCTTCACTAGTTTGTCCAGCAGAGCAGCTCCGATTTCACTTTCTCCAAAACTGTCTGCAGCATGTGTAGCAGAGCAGCAGCTGAGCAGACCATGATGCAGAGTAAAGCAGTGCCATAAGGATCAAGTACTAATATTGGCCCATATATTGATATTTGAACTACTGACCTCAAAACTCCTGTATCAGCTGGGCTTTAAAAAGAATATACAACACTGACTTTCTGCTACATTACCTTTCTTTCGTTTTCTTCTTTTTCTTTTTCTTCTTTCTTCGATCTTTAATGTCTGAATGTCATCTTTCTTCCTCCGCACATCCTGGAATTTCTTAAACACAAAGTGAACACAGCATCACCACCATTAATCCGTTGCCGCTGAAGCTGCACAGATGTGACATAGGAAAAAGGCATCAAAACCCCGGATTTCTCCCTTCAGATTAGCTGTTAGCTCAAGTGCAAGCCGAACTGGGGATACTGCAGCAATGGTGTAACTTTCAGAGCTAGCTTCACTTCTACAGGCAGCACCAAAGCCTAAGCGGCTAGTCTGTACCTCACTGAATAAAACTTAAGATCAATACAACATACTTGCCACATTTCCTGGGATACGCCAGGCATGCTGCATGTCGGAGAGTCACTGTCTGCCGCTTGAGTCGACTGTGAGACCTCCGGTGTGTTTTCGCCTTTCCTCTCCTCCTCAACCAAATCTTCCTGCTTGTCCTCATCATCATCTGGACTGAGGTCATCTTCGGTTAAACCATTGGGCAGGAGTCCGCTGTACATACCTATTCAGTAGATTACGTTAGGCATATACAGGTAATTTGTTATTACACTATATTTAAAACGGTCCGTAATGAGTAAACTACAGATTTCCACAACAGATGTTGGAGGCGACTGTCATTTCCGGGTAAACACTGTGACGCTGCCTGATAAACGGCAGCTATTGGCTAATACTAAAACGCGCTGAGCACAATGTCCAATCAGCGCCGCATTAACTGCGGCTGAACAGCTGAGCACGAGGGCTAAATACGACCTCTTATTGGCTCTTATTAGTGGGAAAAACTTTGAACAAGTTTAGGTTTTATTAAAAATATACCTTAACTGAACCGTTTTCTAAGTATTCGGGCACGGTGGCGTTTTAAGCTATGAATAAGAGCAATTCCAGGTTTACAGAGAAGTGAAACAGCTGCTGGACCGTTTCTAATTGAGGTGAGCCAGGCTGCTGACAGGTCCGTGAATTACCAGGAATCATTCAAATGTTAACCTGTATTTGTGTTATGTTCTCTGTGAGATAAGCTTCATTCTATGACCAATAGTTCGCAATTTGCTTAAACTGCTTTGGGCATTACATTATTATTAGAATGATTAGCATGCAAATCTTGTATAGCCCCCGGCACTGGCAGAGGCATCTAGCCTTAAATTGCTCTTTCACACTCATTCTCATTAGGCTCTCTTTTGGTTGCATCTTATTGCAAGGCCCGTAATATACATAAATTACTGCCTGTATTTTCTGTGCTATATATGAGTGTAGCATAAAGGGGAAGACCAGTGACACTGATGTATGTATTAAAAGGTCCATATCCATCGCTCAGGTAAGCGATGGATATGCACTAGAAGGGAAGCACACTTTGAGTTTAACCAGAAGTATTATGTGCTATACTAGAAGAGAGTAACATAAAGCTTTTCTCAATAAAAATGACGACATGTAACATTGTCACTATTTTAACAATTAATTGGTCAATCTATGGAGAGTAAATAGTAAAAAAAAAAAAAATAGCTGAGTGAAAATGTCAAATATTCTCTGACTTCTTCTGAAATTGTCTGTTTTTCTCTTAAACACACATTTCTTGGGTTAGTCAGCCTGTACAAGGTATTTGAAGCCATAATTCAGGCTTTAGGGACTTACAGTTGGCATATTTTATAAGCTACACTTTTTTTTTTAACTAAAGCAATTGGCAGGTTGTTCAGTAAGAGTTTAGAAATGCTTTATAAAGCAACACAAAAAGTATTGAGGTTTTAATGTAATATTTTTTAAAAAGCTGGAGACCTTGCTTTCTCCTTGACCCTCCTGTACTCTAAAATGAGAGATGTTACTTAGTTTGGTTTTGCTAAATGCAGTGCATATTAAAGCTGACCGATAAGGCTTATACTATATTGAATGTCATGGAAAACATGTAAAAAAAAAATCTCTATCTCATCCTCAGAAATATGCAGCCATTAACTGGTATCACTCACTCAGCATAATCACTACTTTAATTACATGTGTGACAAGTTGATGAGCACATCAGTGTCTGAAGGTAAATGAGAGCCACAAAGTCCTGTTAATACTAAACAAATTTGGCATTGCAGGTCTGAATCATTTCCTTATTGATTACTAGACTTTGTGTTCTATTTCACACTTGAATTAATGTCTCTCTGCTTTCCCACCATCCATCTCTCTCTCTCTCTCTTTCTCTCTCTCACCCTCTCCTTGTTTCCCTCTCTCCCTGGCATGTGCTCCAGTTCATTATTTCTGTCATTTCTTGGTAATTTGGAGTTGGCTGTTTAAAACTTAGAGCCTCTTATTAAGTTTTGGCCATGGTGGATAAGAGGCAGGACTGTAAGAGCACAGAGATAAACTAATCATCTTAAAACCCTAATTATTAGTATCTTACTGTGACAGACTGTTTTTGCGAGGCAGCCAAATTGAGCCTCAAATGAGGAAAGGCATATCTGTGGAAGTGGTAATAATTTTAAGTCATCTCGATCTGGCTTGGTGTGGCAGAATTCATTAGTGCAGATTAGCACTGTGTGTACAAAGTAAATGAGATATCTAATAGCAAACGTGGAGGTCTGGGGACTCTTAATTTCCTCCCCAGTATGAGGGATGATGTTAAGAGGTGATTATATATATTTTAACACTGTGACTTCTGCTATGTAGATTTGTCTGCTCTCTTACCAAGCAGTTACACTAAACAGTGCCACTAAACTGTCGACCTCTCACCTCCCGCTGTACTTCAGCTGCAGAAAGGTGACAAAAATGAACCCCAAATCAGATTAAACTGTGTTACTCTGATGTAGAGGCAAGCTGTTTTTTTTTCTGTGAGGATATAAAGGGAGTTAATTATGTGTGTAAGGAGAAGGTTGGGGGAAAATAATAAGATTACAAAGAATAATTTGCTGATATAATTACACCAAAATTGGGTACACACAATCGTAAAATACATGTATTGCTTGACCTGGGTTAGCCAGTGAAATAAATCCTCCTTCTATAGCCTTTGTTAATTTGTTTTTATCATCTCCAAGTGGTGTTTGTGCAGGCAGTTCAATTTGCATGTGTAATTCCACTGTGCAAATTGACAACAAGTAGATAATTCGAGGAAATAGGCTGGTTGCAGGCCCCTGCTATCTTCCCATGCCTATTCATTTTGAGGAACCGCTGAGGCATGAAACTCATACATCAACTATTTCCTGACAACGCTTAGGCTTATTGTCCCCTAAAATGTCATTACAGCCATTATTTATGAAGCTAATTCATTTATTAAACCATATTTACTCTGACAGAATTTGTCACATTCTATCCATATCCTGAGCATTGCTTTTGAACATTGTCTTACAATGAGTATGTGCGAACACGTACAGCCTCACAAAGTTTTGAATCAGCCCAATTTGCCTCCATAATAGCTGGAATACTGCGACAGTAGTTCTGGGTTTTGTTGACTTCTAAGGGAAAGTTTGCTAGAAGCTCGTACCTTGTGTCACAGAAGGCCCTTGGAAGTACTTTGGTAATAGCTGACATTCTGCTTTGTGTTTTTACCCTAAGAGAGCAGAGATTGCATGAACATAATCAGATGGAATATTTTAGTAGCACTGATAAATCTGCCCTCTGACAGCCTCCTTCTTAAATGAGCATGTATTAGTCACTTTTAACGCATTGCAGTAAAGCTAAAGAGTTCTTACGTCAAGCCTCCTGGCCTGTTGCTGCTGACTTATGGATCTGTCAGTTTAGTGCAGCGTACTTTATGACAGTGTGGATAATTTGCAATTGTGAGCAATGAAGTAACACATAGGGGGGGTCATAAATTTTAATGTTACATGTTCTCCCTGGATAATTCCGTCACACCATTCTCTCGTATCTCTTCCTTTGGACTTACCTGTCACCCAAAAGCACTTATCACAGCAGTGGCGATGAGTTGTGTTTGAACTGTTTTACAATATTGATTTGGAGGCATGACATTTTAATTAATACTGGGTGTTAGCTGTCATATAGGCCGCCAGACTCATTGGTTAGAGTATGAGACAGGCAAGGTGGGGGCAGTGGAGATAAGACTAAAGCACTTACAGTGAAAAGGCTGTAAAAAGGGATCAATGTGGAAAGAGAGAGACAGTCATGGGCTGAATTTAAGGTAGAAAAAACAGTAATATCTGTGCTCACTGTATTTCTGTCAAGGTTTATTCTCTCGCCAATAACACAAATCAGTGAGACACAGCGTGCCTTCTGTCTTCCACAGGTTGCAGAGTACATCATGTTATTGGGAGTCTGTGTTGCCAGCAAACCCAGAGAGAGTCAGCATGCTGAGAGACGACCAGGGGGAAATTAGGTAACTTTGTAGCACTCCATTGAACAGCAATAAGCTTTTAGGGCTTAGCAAGCATAAACACATTAAACTGATGAGATTCATCAGCACTCTTGTGTCAAATCTATCGTGCCCAAAGGCAGAGCTCAACAGCAGCAAAGTGCAGAGCAAGAGAAGGGCTGGAGAAAAACCAGTACTATTTCCTCTGGATGTTTTTCTGGTTTATCCAAACAGAGTCAGGTGATCAGCTGAAATTTGAACCTCAGAGTTTGATATGGATACACAATTATACGTTTGGAAGAGCAGAAATGTTTAGCCATTGTAGGGTCAGAACACTGGCTTGAATGATCGAAGGATTTATTTTGTTGTTGATTCATCAATTTACTATTTGATCATTAATTAGTCAGTTAATTACTAATGAAGTACTAAGATTGGATCAAATATGAAATATAATAGCAAAGTGTTTGCAAAAGCCATCAGATACCAAAGTATTATCTTAAATGATAATGGATAAATACAGAAAATCATTCATACCCACAACCATCGGGCTTTTCAATTCTCATACAAATAGTAGATGAGGTATGTCAGACATCCGAATTTTACTCTGGGATCAATAAAGTTATTCTTAGTCTTAAAATTGTGTACTTAAATTCATAATAAACCTGAATGGTCAAAAATATTTCATACCAAATGGTGCATAAGCCAAATTTACA
The DNA here is from genome assembly GCA_034780415.1 of Cichlasoma orientale. Taxonomy (NCBI): domain Eukaryota; kingdom Metazoa; phylum Chordata; class Actinopteri; order Cichliformes; family Cichlidae; genus Cichlasoma; species Cichlasoma orientale. The sequence continues at coordinate 456,021 of JAVDPK010001702.1, read as the reverse complement.
ACAACAGATACAAATATAAGCAAAGATATAGCTATTATGTGCACTGCAGATAAGAAACTATGTTTCCATGCTGATAGTTTTATACATACAGGTATAGAATATTGTGAGTTTATCTATGAACAGTACAAGATACAAATGCTTTAAACAAATACATTGAGAGTATACTGTATGTACAATATTCACAATCAGCTTAGCTCTTTCATAAAGCAATAGAATGTGTATAAACTATGTAATTATATGTATGCAGACTTAAAAATATCATGATCTGCAAAAAGCACCTTTATTTATAACACATTATTGTTTTTTTTCCCCTGATGAAATGACAAAAAAGTATATGTTTGCCATGTTAAGGTTGTGTTTTTAGCTGATTGAGACTTGTCAGTTAAGTCATTTCAGTGCAATAGCTGTTATAAATGTGTACCAGATTTAAGCCTAGTTGTAACTGCATGCCTCTGAACAGCATAGCACTAAACATTAGCACATGTTCATTTGCAGCTAGTTCACCATATTTGGTATTTAATTGGTATAATCTCAGAGCTGCAAAGCTGGAGGACCTTTCGCTGATAAAATGATACATTTAAATTGAAATATTTCTTCTCAAAGGTAAGAAGGCCCTTCAACTTTATTTCACCATTTATCTGTTGTCTGTTCTTTTCCGAATCATTATAGCCTCTTGCCTTTTGGATAGTTTCACTGGAGGCAGCCAGATCGGCATGAAATTAGCTCAGTTTGAATTTTTATACGGTCCAATCAGATGAGCTGAGATTTAATCTTTGCTGGCCTGCCCTACCAGAGTCCGACCCCTCAGATGAAATGGACTACATATTCATAGGTTCACTTGCATGGTTGATTATAGCAGCATAGATGGAAGGTACAACCTCTCCTCTGTTTTTCTTTATTCCAATTTTCCTCTGTCTGAGAGTGAAGACTGAATATTAAATATGCATTCCCCCTCACTGGTTATCCAAGTGAATATGAGCGAATCACAGCTTTACGCAAACACACAGTGCACATCTGATCCCGTTTCTGAAGTTGTGTCATTTTTAAATGCCCCCTTTTAGCAGTCTACTGTATAATACACACAGAAGTCAGTGTTGTATTTATATCTAAATAGTTAGCATTGCCTCAGAGCTATTTACGCTGACATAAAATAATGTCTTGGAATAATGGGAAATATTACCTGATAAATTAATTATGATGATAGCATCTGGGATAGGAGGCTTAAATGCCATCTTAAATTACATGCAGACATTACAAAACTTTCAACTTGTCTCATTTGCATGAAAGAGGCAAAACTATGCATAAATATAAAGGCTTCCGTGGAGAAGGAGACCCACACTCGCTGGGAAACCTGATCAGTTTACTTTAATGTAGAAATTAGAAATGGCAGGCATAGTGATACTATATGCACAAAAGCTGTATGTATGTTTTTATGTGTCTGTGTGTATATATATGTTCACTATATATACATATCTCAAAGGTTATCGCTTATTACTTTAAAACTAAATTTGTTTTCATAATAATGCTGTAGCAATTTTCCCATTACCATGTTTGAATGTCAGAAGTGATTGTTTCCTGCAACAGTTCTCAAATTTTAATTGACTTATTGCACAAATGCCAATTTAGAAACAGGAAATTAAAGTGGTTATTTCTCTGATAACGAATGTACTGAATCAAAATACTGATGTAATTCATTGCATCGTTTCGTGATGTGCACTGTGCACCAAAGTCTAACAAAACAGCCTATAAAAGAGGTCTGCTGGAGGTTGTCTACCTTTTACTAAAGATTCAGTAGAAATTCAACATATGATGTGATTTCTAAACATGCTGTTTTGTAAAAATACCCTACTGGCCTCCTTTTGTGAGACTAAAGTGATGGCTTTGTTAGTCCAAGTAGATCCCTTTTACCTTTAGTTTCTCAATTAACTGCTTTACATTGGCTTATCTGTAGTAAAGCCACATGTGCTTTATTGTCAGAATATTTTGGATGCCTTGTATTTGTGTTACGATGAAGAATGAATCTTTCTTCCATTCTTTCTCTCTTTCCTTTTTTTTCCCCTCTTTCTTCCTCCATTCCTTCACAAAAGAGCCCAGTACTAATTAAGCTCACACACACCTGCAGTAAGTTCACAGGTAAGCTCTCCATCACGGCATCATGGCAAGAAAAAGCCCCCATATTGTGGAAATCTCCTTCTCCTCAGAGAAAGAGCAGGGGAGAGAAAGTGGGAGAAGGAATGCCTTGCCTTCCTCATTACACTGCTGTCATTTACTCTTCATCCCCCGTACTCTTTAGTGGCATTAAGACGGGATGTAAATTTGACAGTTAACGCTGTTAGAAAATGGCTAGTTCAAGAAGGGCAGGAATTAGAGATGGGCATTAGGCGCTGATAAGCTCCTTTCCTCTGCCGCGGCGGCTGCTTAACATTCATGGGAAAGTCATCATCAAACAACGTTATCACAGCTCTGTTGACGGCTGAGGAACATCATCACTATGATAATTTTTTTTTATAGCTGTGAGCCAAAAAAGCACTCTTTTATTTCAGCGGTTTGTTAATGAGATAGGAGCTTGTTGGTATGGGCAAATGCAAACTTGCCACTCTCCAGCATTTGTTTGAGTGCGCCCCCCCCCCCCCCCCCACTGTTTAACGTTGCGGGGGGGAGGGGGGCATTTTTATGTACTCCTTTCGAAGTGCTCTGTGTACATTGCTGAAGGAGGGCCTTTATGTGTACCTTTGCAGATCAGTCGCTCAAAGAGAGGAAAACACGGTTATATCAACAAACACTCTCTCCTAACAGCCCTGTAGCTGGCACCTGTCACTCACCTGGGATTTAGCCATAGATCTGAATAGAGGGAGAATTTCGATCGTTATTGAAGCAGTGTAAACTCCCAGCAGCAATAGCATATGATCAACTCTCCTATTAATGATGAAAAGGCTACTTAAAACTGTTGGATCTTAGGGCCTTCAGTAATTACGACTGTAAAACATTGTCATTGTTTCTTCTTATATTATTTATATTTATTGAGCTCAGTTACGAGTACGCGCAGATGTTTTCTTTTTTTTTTGTTGTTGCTTTTTTTTTTTTTTTTTGCACTCAGCTACCACTGGAGCAATTCACATGTGCAGTAGCTGCCAAGGCTAAGCAGCTTTCTTATGGATAGGGATAGAAACTGTGGGCTGCAGATACCAAAATCTGATTTTGGCTTTATCATTGTTTGTGTTTGTGGAGTGGGTTAAAAGAGATTTAATCTTTAGAAATCCTTACCGAGGGAGTTGAAAAATCATCTCTAACTTGTTCTAATTACTTCTAAAAGTTTTGTTGCACTGTAGTTAGTAGGCAAAGGTGAGGTGCTGTATAATGTAGTACTAAAGAGTTTTTTGGGAAAGCTCAGACTTCAGTGATGAACTGCGATTAACAGCATACAGCTTGGTCTTTAGTCAGATGCAAGTGTAGGTATTTAAGGAAATCACTATAGGATGGCTGTGAATTTGACCCAATATTAGCGTGAGTTTAAAGAAAAACAGAAAAACATGCATGCATATGTAACACTTGAGTATACTAGTTGAGTATTACGTATATCACTACTTTTCACTGTATTTACCTGATTCAGAAATGTCTGCATGTATGACTGCATAATTCACATAGGTGACACACTGTCAGTGTATTTTAGTTCTCTCTAAGTGATGAGACCTTACTTGATGTGGAAAGAGCAGCAGTGTCTATTCGAGTCTCACCCAAAAAATATTGCATATATTCTGCCATCCAGCACTAACATCTCAAAGCCAGGCAGAAGAAAGCAGTAGCAAACTGCCTGTCTACGTGATGCAGTGGTGCCTCGGGTAATCATTATGGCAGATGTAAAAGTCAACGCTTCCTGGCATAGAATTACACTAGACAGAGATTCTTGCATAAAATTTCACCATGCTGATGAAAATTCTGTGCTCTCAGGTGTTGTAGTGTCAAAAACGGCTTTTATTTGACACAAACTTCATTATGAGAATTGCATGGTGCTTCAGCGTATGGCTAATGATGGTTAGAGTGGCACTGTGGTTTATATTTGAAAAGCACTTTCTTATTCCCACATTAAGTGCAAAAGCCTGAAAAAATTGCAGTTTCTCATTATATTATAAATAATACTGATTTTGACAGTGTTTGTCATGTACTCTTTAATCTAAATACTTTCTGTGCCATGAAGTCGTGACGATAGCTCATTATATTTAGGACAAGGACAAATGACATGAAGCAGCCAACTTACTTTATAGATTAAATAAATGATCATTACTGTGTCATTAATTGCACAGAGATGCTTTGCTTCCAATCTGAAAAAAAAAAGAAAAAACTTTTTAATGTTGCTGTTCGGTGAAATCTTGTTTATTCATTAATTGCTTTGTTTACAATATGAATGAACCGAAGCCATTTTATTACCCTCTAATGAGTTTCAATGAACGACTGGTGTGAGAACTGACAAAGCCGCAGTGTATCTTTGTGTAGGTCAGCCTGTGCAGTTTGGAGTGGTTTCATTTCTCCTTGGAAAAATGAGTATAAGGCAAATAAATCACAGATGTTTTGCAGTCCCTGGTGTTTCTGTCTTCAGACAATTGCATAGCATTATCTGGGCCCTTTGTCAAGTTCGTTCAACAGTCCTCTGTATTGTAAACCACCATTGCTCTGTGTGTAGCTGTGTTATTTTGTGCCACTTTTCGAATGTGGAGTGAGTTGATCTTGTGTCTCTTTAGCAGGGTTAGCAACCCAGAACCACATAAAAAATAGATTTAGTATTGTAATGAAATAGGATATGTTGCTTTGCTTTTTCCAGTGTTAAAAAATATCAGCACATTATATAAACCCAACAGTAATTTCATATATTTAAATGTTTGTTATTGTTAAACCACTCAGAGCTAGATACTTTATTCTGCTGGTGTACCAAAATCTTCAAATGAAACCAACAAAAAAGTCTAGAAGAAACATTTAGAGCTGCGTTGGAGGATCTGGGGTTGAGTCTTTGGCTCACCAGCTTGTAAACTCCTCACAACTAAGATACAGTTTGGTTTTCCTTATTTATGATAATGAAATGTAATTCCACCCTTTTCTGACATGCAGCGCTCTTATACTCAGTAAATTATTCCCTTTTTACCCTTACCTCCATATTTTGAAACCATTACTTAATCACATTGTCAAAATCCCCATTCCCTCTCATCAATCCCACACTGAGCTTTATTTGTGATCCTCTCTTTCTTTTGCCCTCACTCATTTTATTCACTCCGTTTCTCTCGTTCAGTATTTCCGCACATTGGTGTTTATTTTTTTCGAGGATGACTGGATTACCCCTGCTGAAATAGCTGTTACTCAGATTTTAGGTCATCTACCAAATCCATTAGGGGGAAAATAACCCCTGTTTTTTTTTTTTCTGCCATGCGTATTGGTCTGCTGTTTCTCATCTTTCGGCTCCAGAGTTTTACAGTGATGTGAGTCATCGCCCACACTTTTGTCTCCTTATAAATTTAAGGTTATTGTGTTATCAAAGATAAATGTTTTAAGAGAATAAGGCTATGTGATATATATGCCTACAAGCCAGTTAAGAGCTCTACCTCTTGTTCAGTATGGATACTGAAGTGTCTCACATTATTATCAATAACAGAAAGGCTGCATGAGAGCCAGCTGTAGCAGTTCTCATAATTCACAATATATTAATTTATAATTAGCTGGTTTAATGAAAGTGATATCGCAATATTAGTTATTAGGTGTACAGTTTCAACAGAAACAAATCTGCTCATTCAGTACAATAAAAGTGGCCACATGAAAGAAATAAAGTGAAGAAGCAAAGAGTATTGAAGCTAACGAAGTGTATTACACACTTATTAAAGTAATTTTCACTTTGCCTCCCAGACCTGGCCAAAATCACTTTCAAATTCTCATTGTACTCCAAGGTAGGCTATGCAGAGGTTTTTCTCCCCCCCTTGTTAACTTTGAAGTAAGCTCAAAAACGTATAGGTAGACAGGGGTGGCATCAAATAATCAGCAACTTCAAAAAGCATGCTGCCACTTAGCACTCCTAAAGCTAATGTCCTCAAGACATTCAGAATGGAAATTATTCAAACTCATTTAGTGGCAGTAAATTGGTCTAAGTTCAATCAGAAAACAGACTGACACTGAACAAGAAGTGCAGCCTAATTATACTTGTTTGTCAAATGAAAATTTCATTTGGGCAGAAATGAAACCTTCGAGCAACTTCTTTTAAGGTGAGCTCCTAGTTGTATTATCAGCTAAATGCAGTAAAATCCATAATCATATGATGATAATGAAAATGGAGCCAATGTTAACATTCAGGCTTCCAGTGCCCCGGGCATATGGCGATAAAAATTAAGTACCATAGTCCTCTGCCAGGCACGCTGACACCCGGGCTGGTCTTTAGCCTCTTAGATGCGTTTTTGCATTTTAAAAACTTTATCAAAGCACTGTTGCAATGTGGAAAATGTCAACGTGAAATGCACTGAAGGCAAATTGGAATTTCATTAATAGTAAAATTATTGCTTTTGACTGATGTATTACTATGCTTGTTAAAAGCTAGAGAGTGGAACGCTCGTCTGTCTGGTCGGCAGTCTTGCCTCTTCTTGTCCCGTGCGATTTGCTTAAAGTTAGAGATCTACTTTCCTACTGAAAATGGAAACATGAAGTTGCTAAAGTTGCAGGAAGTGAAGAATATCTAGTTGAAGACACCCATTTATGGTGTGATCGCTAAGGCTCCTAACCAGAATACATGCAAAGATAGTGAGCTTATTAAAGAAAGAGAGAGGCGGACAAAGTCTTTCTGGTGTTAGATACCTTCCACGTTGATATCAAGGCAGTTTCATACTTGCTCCGGCTGTACCTGCTTAAACATGGAGGTGATGCTAACCTGACGATTGACCAACACAATGTGGATTTGTGCTGTAGAGCAGTGAGGTGTCTTCTCATTGTTAAGTGTGGTGACATCTAATCTCCACGATAGAGAGGAGGCCCTTGAGATTGCTCTGTGGATTGGTATCACAGGTAAATAGGCCTAACCTGGTGTGAAGGTATCAGTTCACTGAGACTTGTGCTCATTCATGAAGCAGTGGTGTTTATTGATTTACCCTGTAATCCTCTCAGTGTCAATGTCGTCATTGACGGAAGAGAAAATGGGAATGGCGTGTTAGACGGAGTGCATTTTTTGACAGCCAAATGAGACAACAGATTAGTTTTAACAGAATAGACGGCATTAATGCTCTCCTGTGGGATTCTCCAATGTGACACTTGGTGGACCAGAAATATTTGTTTTTAAAAAAGGTAAATGTTCAGCCAGCTTAATAAAGAAGCTGCTGTTCATCTCTGATGTAAATACGCAGAATATTTATCGTAATAGAGCAAAAAGAGTGAGACAAAAATCTAACCAGCTTCACAATTAGGTAACTGTAGATGTTGAGTGTTTCTTTACTAGCTTAAATATGCTTGTATTTTAATTTTGGCACGTTTTCATGATATAGGAACTGCAATTCACATAAAGCTGGCTTTATTTTTCTCTGTTGCTCTTCGTCTGTCAGACGTATGAGTCATTATATGACAAATTAAAGGCTGCAACAAAAAGTTAAAATGTTTTCTTAAGGGACACCACAACTACAGCTCTATAAAACACACAGTTTGCTGTACAGATATGGCTATATAAGTATTTGGCTTGTTAAATTGGTTAAGTACTGAACATACTGTATGTTGCAATCACACAACACTGTACAATGTATTAAACAAAAACAAGTGCTTCAATACAATATAACAACATTTGTTTTTATCAAAATGTATCAAAAACAATGTTGTCTATTATCCGATATTAAACCTGCAGGTTCAAAGCTAGAATTCCCGATAACTATAAGACTATGGATGTCACTATGTTGTTGGTTTTTGTTTTTTGTTTTTTTGTGCTAGACCTGGTCACAAATACATGTCATGCAATGTAGACAAAGCATAAAAAAGCTTTGACAATATCAGTTTACAGTGATGTATATTTTAATCATTTTAAATGCACTCCAGATATTTAAAAATGACATGATATTACTGGTAACAAACAAAGCACTGTATATTATAACCCTACTGTTCGATACTATATTAATCAGTCTGATAATTGTGTAACATAGCAGTGCAGCTTTGGAGTAAACAGTAAAGCTCGTAGGGTTACCTACTTCAATAACATCACATAGAAATGACACTGCTACCTAATACAGTACAAGCTTTTGGTAATTTATAAGAATTTCAAACCAAACAATGTTGTCACTCTTTTCATCTAGTCTAATGACAGTATTAATTGGATTTGTAATGATGTTTTATGCAAACCTATTTCACCAGACATCTTTCAGGCAGTGGCCTTCATGATAACGATGAATAGTGCATGTCTGGCATACAGTAGCCGTGGAGCCCGCACTGAAGTATTTCATAGTATTTGTAGTGGAACTCTGACCTCTTGTGCCTCATTGTGGAAGTGCAAACTCTTTGTGCTATTCTCACAGTGCTGGTAATAACAGACTCTGTCATGCAATATCTTTGTAAGTAGGGACTTATATTTAAGAAATTAAATCTTCTTAGAGGCCTCTTTCACAGTTCCTCCATATGTAGCATTTTAGGAACCCCTCAGGTGACATCCAGAAAACTGCCATAGTAGTCCCAGGCACAGGTTTGGTGATATTTTGAAAAGCCCTAAGAAATGATCCACAAGGATCCATTTATAGGCTGTTCACACTGGAACTGTGAAGGAACCTTTATAAGTTTCTGAAAGGGCACATGAGAGTGCTGCTTAACCCAGGCTACTGTACCAACTTGTAACTGAACAAATTTGTAGTCAATGTCATCATCAAATCTGCATTTAAATAACATTTATCTACTGCCCTATGGTCCTACTTTCTTTTCCCTTTTTTTTCATGACCTTTGCTGTATAACATCCCTAGCAGCCATCCCTGTCACCCTCCACTGCACACAGTTAAAGCAAAATGCCATTAAATATTCCTAATATTCCTTAATCCTTCAACAATACTGCTCTAACTCTTGTTATATGCAACGAAACAGCATGATGAGTAACCTTTTTTCTAAGCTCTGCCTCTCAATGTTAATTTTCCTAACTTGGACAAACAGTAATACTTGGCATAGGGCCAATAGCAAAACAATGGGAGTCAATGATAGTCTCTCGGAGTTCATAGATAACCTTTGGAAGCAGACCAGTTTGATACAATCAAAAATCCACCAAAAACACAATGCATGTTGCACAACAAAAGGTCTAATATTTTAAACAAAAGTGAATGTGTCACTAAATGAGACAGAGGACACACTGAAGTAATCCATAAGGTGGCTACTCTTAACAAAAAGGAGCAAAAGAAGACTGTCAGCTGGCCCAATCATCTGTTGATTGCAAGTAATTCAAGAAATGGGATAATGAAGGTTTCGTGATAAACATGAGCTAATGTGGAAAATGATGTGGAAACATTTGTTACAGCTGGTACTCTAAGTCTCATAGACATCAGCAACAGTTATTTCTTACTATAAACCAGCCACAGTAAACTGTTCTTTATCATTTTATCACGATAAAAAAGCAGCAAAGAAAGAAGATAATAAAAATAAACCAGTTCAATTCTCCAAATTTTCCTGTTATCTTTTGTCTCTTTTGATGTTGAAACCTTTTCTCTAAAAACGTTGGTGCTCCGTAGAGTATCTGCCCTTACCAGAATGCTTCATTTTTATGAACCATCACAATACAGATACTGAGAAATTTGTTTCAAAAACACGAAACAAATTGAAAATATGTTCTTTTTCAATTTTCTTTTTGATTTCTTGCCGTGCTGTGTTTGTTATGTTGGAGTAACTCTTGCCGAACTGTTTCTTATATTCCTCTTTATTCCTTTGCTGTCACCCGTCATCTGTACATTTTGAACTGTAAAGCCACTACACGAGTGCTAAAGCCATTCATAGACTCCTGCATAATGCTTTTGCTATTGTTGATTCATCTTACGAATCCATCTTTGTCAGCCCGATGAATCCTAATGAAGCACAAATCTGTCACATTTACTCCACAATGAGGGTAGCTGGCAAACTTTCTCTGGAAAATGAAACTATTATCTTCAACTAGACACGCACGGAGCTCAATATAAATAAATAAAGTCACACTTATCTAGTGGCCAGTGTGATTACTGTAGCCAGCGCTGACATCCAAATTGACTGTCTTATCATGTTGAAGTGATTTCAGCTGAGTACAGGCTGTAGATGAAAGCAAAATGATCTTTTAAATAGTAGTTAAAGATGGTTGCAGGATAAGTTGTTCCACAACAGTTTTGATCAATGAAGCATGCATTCAATATATTGCCTATTTAGATATGTGAGATAAACTTAACAGGTCTTCTAAATGATTCACAAATTATATTTCCTTCAGTACAAGGTAATGACTTCAATTTTAGGACATATTGTAAATGCTTCAATAAAGTTGTGATGAGATTACAAGATTCATTCTGAACGTGTTTCTTTGCAATTATTTTTTTTTTAAATTGTAAGTACATATATTCATCTCAGTGGGCTTATCAAAATGGCACAAATACATCACTTTAAAATATAAATAATTTCTCCACGTTAAGTATCTATTCTTAAATTACAAATATGAATGTTGACAGCTGGTCAAATAATTGAAAATGGACCTTTAGGTAATATTTCAGAAGAAAGCTTTGACTGTCTAAAAGCCTGTGAATTGAATTTGCTGTGCTCTCCCACGACAAAGCCTGTCAGGTTGGAGCTCTGGCTGTGGAAAAATGTCAAAGCTATTTTCCTCTTTACTAGTCAATGCAATGCTTGTTTAATAGTAATTGGAATCTTATCCTGCTGTTTGCTCATCATTTCCTGCGCCTAGTTATTCCACACCTAAACTCTATTTAAGTTTTTAATAACATTTTAGAATAGTTCCCATTCAGGTAAACAGAATCTGATTACCTTGATGGATTGAAAATGTATGTCTGACGGTAGTTTATTTGATTTATTTATTCAGGGGACCTCAGATGGAAGGGACTTTAACTGAGGCAAACAAACGGTTTCCCATACCTCAAGTTTACAGAAATTGAGATTTTTATTTTGTTAGCCTGTTCACTTCTCTTTTTGGTTGTGGAGAAAGAAAGAAAATAATGTCAGCTAGAGTCGATGGGTTTATTCAAGATTTTTTTTTTTTTTTGGTCAGCATATTATAGAGTTATGTCATTCTACACAAACTGTCCACAATCCACCTGTTAAAGATTTAAAAAACAACTAAAAGCCGAATACGTGCACACACCGTGGCAGAAGCCAATGAGCAAGACTCTAAAACTATTCTGTGATAGTTTTGGATTTCTCTTGCTCCATAAGCCTCTCATTGTGTTAGAGGACCTGCTTTGTACAAGTGCTTGCCAGCTGCTTACCAAATGAGGTTATAGTGTTTCCCTATCAACTGTAAATTTCAATAATTTGTTGGAGGGGCCTCTCACTGTCAGTTTTTATCATATTATCAATGACGACTCAATTTTCCTCTGCCACTCCATCTCAAGCACTGACCCCTGGCCCTATTACAGTCCTGTAATGAAGTGCAATGGAGTGGTAATTGGTCCACATTATACCAGATCAGGTAACATTAGACTTATTTTCTTATCACAATGAGCCCTGCTGGTGACTCTGAATGAGAAACCAAACACAGTTTCTTTCTTATGCAGGCTATCATCCAAATAACTTTTCAGCTAGAGACCCTTTTCCCCATTTCAGTTTTCCATTTCAAGATTGCTCTCCGAGTCCTCAGACTGCGCTTTGTTTTCCAGTTTCCTCTACTTTAAAAGTCTCCCAAACAGCGTCTGAGGCAGTGCAGATATGAGGTAGAGCTTTCCCGAGATGGGGAAGTACAGTAAATGAGACGGTAACACGACCATTATGTCTGCAATATTAGCTGTACAGTGCTCTGCCTCCCCCTCACTCACTCCCCTCCGCTACAGCGTCCTAGCTCAGAGTTTTTGGCGCTTGGTAACTCCGGTTCCGACATTTTTAATGTTATTTTATGCATTTTATGAACACAGAAATTTTCATAAGCTCGTGAAACTTTTTCAAAACTGTTTAAAGTTTGAACGCGCATTTCCATTAATATTTACTCTATCTTTCGTTCATTCATTAAAAAACACCGTAGTGGAAATGCTAACTTTGCCCCCAGGAGGTACGTTATGTAGATTTTGTTGAAATCAAATGCAATTTGACATCAGTTTTCTTTTACCAATTACAATGATTTATGTTCAAAAAGTGACTGAATGGTTAACAAATAACAGTCAGTTAACTAAGAAGATATGTCCTTTCCTGTAAATAGTTAACCACCTTTGTATTGAACATGCATTGTAGACGGGGTCAGATACGCTGAAGCTAAAACTAATGATTGGCTTGGTAAGCTACTCTGTATGTAGCATTGACTAATCCAGTGCCAGTGCAGCAGAGTATCACACAGCTGTTAGTCCACGTCTGAACTTTTGTGCAATGAGAGGCAGGATGTCAGGTCTATATTGTGGCTGACGCACTCTCTCTAGCAGGGTCGCTCTGTGTGCTGAAAACACACACAGGACTAAAACGACAGGATATTGGATAACAAGGTTAAAATATAGGAGCAAAACTATTCTCTTATTAAACTCAGGCTGCAGGGATTTGATTTGAGCCACCTAATAGATAGTGGTTTCAAGGGAGCCCAAACAAAAGGTAACGGGCCGGTCATGCTTATGGTAGCTAATGGCAGATTTAAAAGAAATTAGGGGACTCTTTTTCTACAGGAAATTGTACTTAAAGACGGGTCATGGATCACCCTGCTCTTCACAGGCAGCTTCAGAAGTCAGAAAGTGAACTTTTGTTGTGGCCATTATAAGGTCTGCATTGAAGAAAGAGGTTAAAGCTAAAACAAAACTAATTGTTGGAGAATAGCAGAGCTCTGTAAATAGATTCTGAGGCTAAAATTCACGATTAGACAGGAGAATAAACTCTTGACTACTGATTTTGTAACAACAATTAAAGAAACTTAGAACTGAGCTTAACCTACGTGTATGTGCCAAAATGCAGCACCGTGCAAAAGTCTTGAACCACCCCTCATTTCTTTATATTTTGCTTTCAAGGATCAAGACTATCTTGTAATTAAAGTTCTCTCGAGCAGTAGTTCTCCAGGCTTTCTGAAGGACTTTATATTTTTGTTTGTTGAACCACTTAACGCTGACCCTTCAATCATTCAAGCATAAAAAAGGCACCTAACTCAAGGGATGAACCTGTGTTGTGTCTGCACCTAACATACAACTTCCAACAACTCCCAAACACACCTTTAATGCAGTAAAGCATACCTGTGTAGAAAAAAACACACAGTGAAACACTGTCAGCTGTCACTATCAGGGTGGCTGTGGCTCACATGGTACAGTGGCTGGTCTACTGATCGGTAGGTTGGTGGATTGATGCCTGGCTCCTCCAGTCCACGTATCCTTGGGCAATATAGTGCACTTAGGCATAGATAAAAACACTATATGAATGTGTTTATAACTGGGTGAATAAGACTTGTAGTAGAAAGTGCTTTGAGTGCTTAACTTGAGTAAATAGGTGCTATATAAGTCAGTTGGTAAGTCAAGGATTGAACTCCCCAGAGCATGAACCTCAACATCATATTGAAGCAGTGCAAAGTCATACCGAATATTGACTTTAAAGCTTGTTAGTATTGTATTTATTTTGCATTTACTTAACCATTTAATTGGGTTGGTGTGTCCAAACCATAGCCAAGAAAATGTACTGTAAGTAAGTAAGTAAGTAAAAATTTATTTGTATAGCACATTTCAGCAGCAAGGCAATTCAAAGTGCTTTACATCATAAGAACAAACAAATGTGCAGTAAAATCATTAAAAGCATTAAAACATCAATCAAGTACACAGCAAATCATCGAACTGTAGTCCAATACTTTTAGCATGCATGAGAGAGGTTTTTAAACAGATTTAAGCTTCTGTACGTCTTAAATCTGCGTAAAAAAGATTTAAACTTTGCAGTCTCTTTTTGTTGTTGTTTAAGGGGCATTCATCTCTTTTTGTTTGTGTAATTAACTCAATTTAATTTTATTATTTAGAGATCAATAAATTGATATTGTTTACATTGAATTGTCATAGTCATCAAGGACAGGTGTAGTGATTTTGACATCTTTAAAATGTGATGCATTAAAACTGAATATTAAGTCTGCATCCCACCCCAATCCACCATAATACCACATTGTGTTCTTTAAGGGATCTGATATTACATTTCTCTATGATGTCCATCCCATTTGTTTATTATTAAAAGTATACATAATTTCACATTTTCATTTTGGATTCACCTATGGTCTTGTGACTGCAGGGATCCCCATGTTATATATTAAACATTATTGCTTATTTTATTTCTTTATTATGTATTTTCTTTTCTTTTTTGGGTGCTTATATCTGGCAAAAATCTCCATGAAATATGCATAACTGACCACAGCCTTATAGATCATGTACATATCTGTCCCTATAAGAAAAGTGATGTACAACATTTATTAAAAAAATATTTTTGAACCCTTAAATTTGCTCTGTAATTTGTAAATTTGACCACCCTCGGTGTAAAAGTGGCTGCATGTCAGTTATTTTCATGTGGCTCTAATTTTTTGGGATTTCATCATATTGATTTAACTTTTCCCAGCGGGGAAAATGAATTTTTTAAAGTGTTACGAAGTTTAAAAAAATTATTTAAGTGTCATGGAGTGGTCCACCTCAGTTTACTTTAAACATCAGAAGAAACGACTGATATTTAAAATAGTCAATTTAGTTCGAACTTACAAATGTTCAAACTTTCAAATGCTGAAGAAACTGAGGGCTTCAGAATTGTCTGATTAAGTATAGTGTGATATTAATGTTTAAGATTCTTATTATACTGGTGTAAATCTGTCTGGATCCCCCCCTCTGCTTTGTTCTGTTTGCTGTCCATAGAGAGCCCATTGGTGGGGATGGTGACGCTCACTGATGTTAAGTTAGTGTCTCCTGCCCTCTAGCGGCTGTGTCAGTGTGGTATTGTGTTGTTGCTATCAGGTTGTTTTTTTTTTAGGAGGAAAAATTTATGAGTAAACTGGAACTTCACATACTGTGCAACAGTTACACCATCCACATGATTCACTATCTAGTGAATGATTCAGTTTGTCATATGCTTTCTGTGTTACTTAAGTCATACTTGAGAATGTGCCTGTGTGACTATGTACTCCGTGTGCGTCAGCATTTGAGCGCATAAGTAACTTTGTAAGAATCATAGTTAAGACTCATTTCTTTCATCATAAACATGTATGCTTAAGGAAGCCAACACTGAAGTCTCTCATAAAGTCACTGTGTCAAATGTGTATCACAAAGTAACACATTTTAAGACGTGCATCGCTTTTTGCAGAAGTTGTCACATTGGTCTTATACATATTAACTGTAACGCAGGAACAGTTTGTCTGGTTCCTTAAACTAAGAGTTGCTGCTCAGAAATGTATAGCATTAGCTCTGATGTTAGCTCCACTGCAGAGTCAGTGCTGCTTCTTTGAGTTGAGCATGTTCATTTATGTGACTTGTTGTTTTCTGACTTTAAAACCTCTAAACAGCACCTTGTTAAGGAAGTGAAAAAACGGAAGAAGGATGTGGCTCACGACAGGTGATGTGTGTGCGTGTGTGTGTGCATGTGCATGTACGTGTGCGTCCGCATGGGTGCGTGTGTGTGTGTGTGTGTCTGTCTGTCTGTCTGTCTGCATATGCATGCGTGCGTGCGTCTGTGTGTGTGTGTGCGTCCGCATGGGTGCGTGTGTGTCTGTGTGTTTGTGTGTGTGGGCCGACAGTATTTTTGAACTACAAGAACAGAATCAAATCTAAAGTGTTGCCTACATAAAAGACATTAAAGGTTACATGTTAAACTTTTCCCTGTGGTTGTTTCCTGCACGTCCCAAAAACACATCTTTGTCTTCATCTGTATGTCTTTCATAAGATTTTGCTGTTTAAAATATGCAGATATACACAGAACAGCCAAAAGCAAATGTAGCGGTCGACATGTTGCACATTCTGTCATGACAGTGGTGCGTTTTCTCACTTCTTCAACTGTTTCAGGAAGTAAGGCAGAGTCACCAAAATCAGGAAACTAAGTGTTGCTATTAATACCACTGAGCAAAGAGCTATCGCTGGTGAAAGCTAATGTAGTCTCAGCTGATGAGAACAGGAGCTTCAGTAAACTCGACCAACTGAACAGAAACATTTGTGCTAAGGATGATCCTTTTACGGTGATTTTTTTTTTCTTTTTCTCTTTGAGGCTTTGCGACCATGGAAGAACCCGTCTCAACAACAGGTAATATGACATGTCATATATACATTTTTTCCCCAGTTAGTTTCAAGTGCTAAAGTTTAAAGATGTACCGAAACCTTCATTATTAACAGTATAGGTTACTATTTTGTGATGTTTCACTTTGAAATAACGTGTTCATTTAAATTGAATCGAATTTACGAGAACTTTGAAAGCAAATTATCTTCTCTGCTTGAAAAAGAGGAAGCAAGCGTCTTAACTGTACTTTGTGGTTGATTTGAATTCATTTAGAATTTCCTACACATCTAAAATTAAATCATTCATGTTATCGGCCTTTTAATAAAACAATGGTAGGTCGCACTGTCGTGTCATTAGTGAGCTACTCTGATGAAGCGAATACTTGTATCGGTGCTCTTTCCTAGTTAACGTGTACAGAGGTGAACTTGACCTGATTAAACACTGTAATGAGTCAAACAAAATTACTCTGACCAGTGTTGACACAGTGCAATGTTTGCACAACTTCTTGTTGGCTCTGCAGTGAAATATCAAACAGATCAGACATTCATTCTCCAACCACAGTCACCTTGACATTCCGCGGCCGGACAGCTGGTATGTTGTGGAGCATTTCCACGACAAACACAATCTGCTGCAACAAGGAACTCAACACATACTATCACCAGTGTCATGTCATTAGTGCATTTTGAGCAGGACTGTGATTCGTTTTACACAGTGAGGCTGGGTCAGCAGGTTTTTATGCTTCGGATAGCTAATTTGGAAAGTGTTTGAATACATCTGTTGTGCATACAATCACACTGTCGTGTATTCTGTTTTTCAGCATATCCTGAATCCTTCTCAGCCTACGATCTGTTAATCCTGCACACCACTGAGGCACAGGAATGGGCGTCATATTTGCAGCAGATTTTGAAAAGTTCTCGAAAATTCAACAAAAAATCCATTTTGCTATACGCAATCAGCACAGACGATCAGCTGCACGGATATAATTTTGAATATTTCCAGAGCTGCAAGTGCATCGTGCTGCTCCTCTCGGGGGTATTGCTTGACATCCTCTGTGACCATGAACTACAGGATGCACTTCAGGGACTTCTTTATCCTCCACACAGAGTGGTGGCGTTTTTATGTGGCGTGTCTGAGGATGAAATGTTGACAGAGATTTTCCCAGACTGGCCAAGCTGGAGAAAACTCCACGCTGAGGATGAGCCTGCTGTTTATGTTTCTACCATTTTGGAAACAATAATTGCCAGTATGTAAAATGTTCTCATTTGTGCTGTGTTATATATGAAGATTAAAGTGTTTTTCTAACTGTAGATGACTATTAGAAGCCCAAAAATTAAACATAATTAATTCTGTTACTGCACCCACAATATCGTGATATCAAATGAACTAACAATTTTCACTTATAATAATCTTAAAGCGCAAGTTTAATTGTATTTGGTGATAGCAAAACCTTTAGAGTTGGATACCTTGAAAGTTGGAACATAAAACAGAAACTGTCTTCATAAGTAAGTGAGAAAACAGGTTGTGCTTAAACAACACTTTCTGAATAACTAAAGAAGGAACTTTGATCTAGACAGAACATATTAAAATGGTTTTATTTGTAGAAATTTTAGTGGAAACTAAAGATTTTTGTAATAAATTACATTTCTTTTTAATTTAAAGGCAGACAAGCGGAGAATGAGAGAGAACGTGAGCGTGAAGCAGCTGCAGCCCTGGAAGACGTGTACATCATACCAGCTGAAGATGACTATCCGAGCACTGATCAAATAGAGGAAGTGGCGACAGAAGGACAAGAAGAAAATGTCCCAAAGGATGAAGAGCCTGTGAGCACAGTGAATTCAGCAAGCCACGAAATGACTTCGTCCACGCACCTCACCTGTCTTACTGTTCAACCGAACAGAGTTCTGTGCGGGGTCAGTAATTTCACAAGAGTAACATCAAGGGCTGTATTTGTTTGGATCATGGATATGCATCCAGTTTGTACTAATTGTGCTTTTCTACATTACCTTGTATGACAGGTACACACAGATACACACAATAAATGTGCCATTTACGTTGATCTTCTAGTGTTTAGTGGACCAAAAGGAAATGTTCTGGTATCAGTGAAATATTACTAACATGACATTTTATTCAACTTTTCCATTTTTTTTTTTAGAAACAGGAGACACTTTTTATCATTTTCAAAGACAAAGTAGATGATCAGTTGGTGCCAGAGGTGGAGTTTTCATCTGAAAATGGACCTGCAAAAAGGGTGCCAGGCACAGTGGAGAATGAATACACTCTAAGTGTTACTGCACCTGGCAAGTATCTATAGGAAGTAAAGTTACTTCTCTGGCAAATGCATGATCTCCAAAACTTCTCAAATAATTTTAATTATTAATTTATATTTTTTCATCTAGATATGCATGCTGGAATTGTATCCCTCACTCTGTACACTGGCCAATCGTGTGTCAGCCTGACTCCTGTTACGTATTATACCAGCATGGGAGAAGTCAGTCGGTATCTTGAAAATGCTACTGATCCTGTGAATTTCATCTGCCAGGTGAGACATTGTGTTATACTTTAAGTAGCATTGTTTTACTAGATTAATATTGTTGCAGGTTATGTAAGCGTCTTTTTTTTTTTTTTTTTTTTTTTTTTTTTACTTAAAGCCATTCAACCTGACAGCCAATGCAACCGAATCACTGGACAGCATGCTGTCTGACTCATTAAAATCCAGGATCCCTGCAACTGGTCTTCAGCTGTTTGGAATCAGACAGATTGAAGAAGACAATATGGCAGCATGTAAGTTTAACTCATGATTTGTTATCCTATGAGTTTTGTATTCATGTTTTTTGCGGGAGTCTACCTCAAAAAACTGGTTTACATACACTATATGGACAAAAGTGCTGGGCCACCTACACGTTACATATACAGGAGCGGCTCGCCCACAGAAACCCATGCCGTGAAGCTGCTGGTGCACAGTTTAATGCCACAGGAGGTGTGGAACTCACCACTGCTTGAGTCCGTGGGAGTCGTGAGCAGCAGTGAGTTGCCACCAAGAGTTTAAGGCTTGGCCTCTGTAACTTGATATAGTCTGCCACTTTGTGGCTGGGTTGCTGTGGTTCCCAAACACTTACACGTTGCAGTAATACCATTGATGAAATATCTATGAGGGAAGAAATTTTCTGCTTGTCCTGGGCCATGACCAGGTCCCAGATAAGCAGAAGAAAATGGATGGATGGATGGATGGATGGATGGAATTTCTCAAACTGACTTGTTGCAGGGATGTCATCCTGCAGCGAGCTCTTTAGAACGACCCATTCTTTCACACATGTTTGTAAAGGGGGCTAGATGCTTGATTTTATACGCCTGTGGCAATGGGACTGAAAATTAATAGGAGCTGTAAACTGATCCTGTATGATAAAAGGACAGAAACTGAGAGCAGCTGCCATATAATTGGCTTTATCTGTTTGCTTTTCTTTCTACTTCAGATCAGCGGAACGATGAGCTTCCTACTTTACTCCACTTTGCTGCTAAGTATGGCCTGAAGAAGCTGACCACCATTCTCCTTCAGTGTCCTGGAGCTCTGCAGGCTTACAGTGTGATGAACAAGAATGGAGACTACCCGAACACGCTAGCAGAGAAGAGTGGATTTAATGATCTCAGACAGTTCATGGATGAATTTGTTGTAAGTCCAGGGAGAAAGGTTTTCAATTCTTTGTATTTTATAAAGTGTACTAAGTTTTTGGTTGTCTTATGCATTTAAACAAATCCAGGAGACAGCAGACTTGCTCAAGTGTCACTTTGAGGACACTGTCAACACAGACAAGAGTGCAGAAGTATATGAGTTAATGTCAACTACGTCTCAGGATATCATGATGAAGTACTCGGGTTGCTCGGAGGATATATATGAGTCAATGCTGGGGATCAACCCTGAATGTGCAGAGGATCTATGTAAGTATGACAGTATTTTATTTATTGTTCCCAACAATAATGCATACTGCAAAACTGGTAGTAGCAGATGATGATGGTGCTGTATTGTTGCTTCTTTTTTTTCAAGATGAGGTGATGACTGCAGTAGACGAGAACCCTGAGGAAGCCATGCTTAGGAAGTTCTTTCAAGGTACACATTAAGTTTAAAATAATTTCCTTAAATAATAATGTGTCCTGTATGGTATTATGTGTTTCATGTGGTTACATTTTGACCTTCAGCAAAACCAAATGCCACTGAAGTCAGTGAGGACAATGAACACATTCAAAGTGAGGAAGAGGAAAAAGTTGAACACAATAACTTCAATGAAATTGAGGAAGAGGAAGATCCATACAACATCTGTCCGGAGGATATCTATGATACCGTGGATGCAAATAGTACCTACAAACCAGTAGTCCAGAATCGTCCACCAGCCCCCATCCCCAGACCTGAAGCTGAGACTGAGCTCGAAAAGTCTACAACCTACATTTCTAGAGGTACGGTGCAGTACATCTTTTTTATTTTATTTATTTACATTTGATTTTTTTTCTATCATGAATCTGTCAAAAGTAAGTAACTTATAATTTTTTGACAGTATTTTCAGATAAAAGTACACCCGAGAGCAATGCAAACGACACAGAACATCATGGAGGTAAATCACAATGAAAATCGTTTCATTGATTTATCACAGTCTGTTATGCTTCTGTTTTCTCCTTTTTTCAGTTGTATACTGCTGTGAGACACAGAGCTTTTAATACCACTGCGCTGGTCAAAACCAGTCACCTTTCTACTTGACTCTGTGGTTACAAACCACAGAGTGTTAGGGGAATTTTAGGTCTCAGACCGCATAGCTGACTGAGAACAAATATCCGTGGGACCTTCTGAGGCTAATAGACACTTCTTACAGCAGGAGGAGTAAAAATGTACGCCTTCGGTGCGAGAGCTCCTCGTTTTCTGCTCCATATTTAGAGATTTAACTTTAAATGTTAAAAATTAAAGTGGAGTCAGCAATTTTTGTTGTCTTCTGAGTTTACGATCTTGCGTTAACACGATATAGGCTATCACCAGGAGTTTAATACTACAGGACAGCTTAGCTGAAGTGCACTTAGGCTATTCTACTGTTATCCCCTGGTTAGCTGTGTGCACTGGTTGTGGCTCCAGGTTTAAGCTGGTTTGGTCACCATGAATCAAAATACAGTGCTGTTGTTGAACTATAGTCAGCAATACAAAAAGGTCTTATTTTTTTATATTTTATTTTCATTATTTAGAATCTATTTTGTTTAAATTGACTTCAGAAAATCTAAAGACACTTAAATTTTAAAATACAAAAAAATTCTAGAAAATTCATTAGCATCATACATAAAGCTTTTGTAAGACTTATACAATATTTTGTGTTTACTTTATACTGTATTCACTCATAACTGTTCCAAAACTTTTCTGCTCATGAAATGATAACACAAAGTGTAAAATGTCACTGTGTTTTAAAACATTTTCCTCCCATTCAGCCCTGTCTGTGGCAGAACCCCCCGTGCCTGTTTATGACCCCTACGCTGGGATGAAGACCCCGGGGCAGAGGCAGCTCATATCACTGCAGGAGAGGGTAAAAGTGGGAGAAATTACTGTGGATGAGGCTGTTCAAGAGTTTAAGGCTTGGCAGTTTGATCATGAGCGGAGGGCGAACTCCATACGCTATCAGCAGGTAGATCAAATATGCAAACTTAGTGGTCTTCCAGGAGCTGATTGATGGTCAAGCAATAAATCTAACATGTGTTTCCTTTTCTCTTATTTGAGGAAAATCTGAAGAAATTACGGGACAGCATCACCAGGCGCCACAAAGAGAGAGAAAAGACAGGGAAAGAACTTGGTAAAATCATTTGTTTTCTCATGTGGAATCAGATCTCTTTCATGTAGCGTTGACGTACAGTATATACCGCCAGCATTAGTGTTATCGTACTGGTATGATTCATTCATGAGCAGCACATACTGAAAAATAACGTCCCATTGTTGTCAGAAATGCTAATCTTTTTAATCTGGTCTTTTCCCTTAGAATATGAGATAAGTGCTCCCCTTCAGAGAAACTTATACTGGGGCTCCAGTGTGACATTAGAGTGTGCTGTGTATGAGTCGGCACCCAGAGTGGCAGCTCTGCCGCCTCCAGTGGCTCAGGTCATCCAGAGAGGCAGCTGGAAGACAGGTAGCACATCCAGCACTTCGAGTGAGTCCAAATGCTTATTTTAAACTAATGATTGTCAAGGACTAAACAAAAAGGATTGACGTGTTGTTTCTCAGCTCTTGGTCGTTTATTTACGATTCCAATTATGTGCACAGTGGGAGAAATGTAGATCATGCACGTATGTAAGTCACTGGGGAAGTGATGTGTTCAGTGCATTTACGCCTGCTTGCAGTTTGAGTTTCTGCCTCCACATTGGAGATGGAGAGCAAAGATTAAGGTGACAGAGCTCTATGAGTGTCAGTTCTGATCATCCAGGCTTTTTTGTGCGTCACTTTTAGTTGTGGTTAAATATTCACATAGATGGTACTAGGCAGCAGTGTTACTGATCCAATGTTTAATCTGGGACTGGACAGAGTGGACCTTGATGAAAATATTTAAATATTAGTATTTAAATCAAAACAGAAATTCGATACATCAGTCGCAGTTATAAGACACACGATATTAGTGTCACATTTTTAAAAGTCTAAAAGTCTTAGTTCAGATCCCATTTCAAATGTTTTAATTAAAAATGGATACTTTAACAGCATGCCTCATGTACATTAGCAAAAAGACTTATGTACTTCATAAAATATGGAACTAAATATAGGTTACTTGTTACTTGTTAACTGACTTCTCCTGTGTGATAAATTTATATGTCTCTGGTGATTCTTTCATGCTGTTCTGCTGCTTTTTGCAGGCATTATTTATGTCCATCTGTCCCCTTAGATGTTAGTATATCCTATAATATACTCCTTGTCTTTATAACTTTGTTGCAAAAATGTACAAACTTTGTAGTACACGAAGAATTATATTTCTGTGAAACTTTGTTTGCGTTTCTACATATCAGACCAACAATTTTAATTCTGTCTTAATGTTCGATAAAGGAAACCAGTTCTTCAGGTGGTTTAGTCAGATTAGAAATGCAAAAGTAGCAGGAAATACCCAGAATACCTAGCTAGGTTTATCATACAGCTGCACCCACAAAGGCATAGGTTAAATTGTTGCTAATTTTGTGCAGCATAAATTGACTGTCTAGTAATATATGAGTGGTTCTTATTTGATGGTGAGCATGAACCATGGCTGTATCTGTTCTCATTGTTCTTTTAGCAGTTTCTGAGAGAGCTGATAGAGTAGTAAAGACAATGAAGTACTATTTTGATTAAAGTTGTTTCTTTTCTTTTTTTTCTATAAAACTGTCACTGCTGTAGTAGATGTTTTACTTTTCCTAAAAGGAAAGTCAGAAATGTGCACACAAATTTCAAAAGGGACAAGCCGTCTCCTTTCAAACCCAACGCCATGCTATCAGGATTTAAAGAATGATTCGCTGTAGTGCTTCATGATTAGTTTAAATCTGCAATGGCAGGCTGTGTGCTCTCTGCAGACTTCTCTGTCTCGCTCTGATTGCTCATACACCTCCCTGCAGACGTCTTTTACAACAGTAACAGTATCAAGACTTAAAATTTACCCACATTTAGTGAAGTGGTCTTACAACATAATTTCCCACAAGCACTAACCTCAGAGAACCTTGAAATCACGTGTTTTATTTTCGCTGTGCTTTTTCTTACCATCAGGCACTGAGAGCAACAGACTCAGCACCCACAGCACCTTTAGCTACAGCAGCGGTACAGAGCCTGACGAGGTGAGCTGGAATTAACAATAGGTCCGAATGCATCTTCGAGGCATGTGGTAACTGCAATCTTTACACAGAATTGCATTGTTTTATGTGAGTTACTGCTAGCCGTTTGTTCCACACTAAAATTTCCCTTTCTCCTGTGATGCTGCATATGTGTCACCATAGACATCTGGACAACATAACTACATGAGCAGTGGAGAGTCTAATTTTCAGTTTTGCTTTATTCTACCCTCTTACTTCACCTTTTCATTTCCTAAAATACCAGGCAGTATATAAATATATGTTCTTTACGAAAGCGGATCCATGTTTTCAGTAGCGTTTGCTGGCTGTTATCAAGATGACAGAAAGATTACTGAGCTGGATGCCATGACACATTTCTTTTTTTGTCATATCTTAGAAGCCTGACTCACATTGCTTAATGATTTGCTCAGGGTGTAACCAGAACAGTGATCTTTTATTCTCCGAAAGCCCTACTTTTATCTTAGGTGTCTAATATCCAATGATAGGCCTGCAACCAACAAAAAAACAGTAATTGGAAATTTTATTTTTCATTATTTTTATTATTAATCACATGCTCTTTCAAGTGTGAGAAAACAGTTAAAGTCTGTGATCTTTGTGTGTTTTGCCAAGAATGTGGGACTTTAAAGTGCTTGACAGTATTACTAGAGAAATTACTTAAACTAATAAGTGATTTTGAAGAAAAGGTGTGGACTAATGTTATCTTTATCCAGTAATCTGCTGATTCAGCTGTAAAACAATAGCATTAGACTGTTTTATTTTGAAGCGTTTCAAGTGTGGTCACATATACATTTAACTGTATTTTTAAAGGACTCGATAGAAAACCTCCCTGTTCCACCGCGACCGCCACGGCCAGTCAGTGCTGCACCTTCCATTCCTCCGCCCAGGATTCCTCCACGGAACCCAGAAAGGTCAGTCTAGAGAACAGTGATTCCGATTACTGAAGTGAAAGCAGAACCGTGCAGTACTGAGCAAAACGAGACAATGCAGGTATAGGAAAAAGTGAAGCATTGTACGTGACAGTGTCTAATAGCAGTCATAAGAGTGTGAGAGTATGACAGAAAAAGACTGGGAGAGCATTAAAAAAAAATCTATAAGCAGCACTGAGTGAGGCAGTAAATGATGAAAGAGGAAGTGTTCACCCACCACTAATTCGCAGCTGCGCATTTAGGAGGAAGCCAGAGTGAGAAAGTGATGAAGATACTGCTGTTCATACTCTGTAAACTTATAAATAACTTCCCCACACCAAGGTGAGACCAGTTATAGAGAGAGCATTTTAAAAAGAAAACTAAGATCAAAGGGACTCTAAAGTTGGTAACTGTAACTGCAGTGAAATCCTGACAAACAATGTTGATCTCACTGTTGATCACTAAACACCGTTGCTCCTTTTAACTGATAAATGCCATTCTGCATGTCTTATCACTTTAAAACAAACATAATGTGGTTAACAGTAAAGTGTGTACAGCATGCCATCTGTAAAATCTGACACACTATGAGGTTGTTTAGCTTTTTGACACTATGCATATTTTATATTGTACTATTTTTATTACATATAGACTAACATTAATCTATTCAATTTTTAAATAATAAATAAATGAACAAACACCTACACCAAGGTGTGAATGTTTGAGGTGCTACATATAGTGTGGTAAAATCCGCTTGCGTGGGTTCGATACATTCTCATTTCATGGGACTGTGAGATCTGATCTGTGATAGGGGTTTTTTAGCGTCTGTGTGTCAGAAGGTTAAATGATTAAGAAGATATTTGTCTTTGTTACATGAACATAAGAAATGACAGCATGAAGAGTGATGCAGTGCAATGCTGTTGAGATATAAAAACAAACAAATGTAGACTGATATAGAATAATATCAAACGAGCAATGCAGCATCGACAACAAAGGGGAGCAGCAGTGTAACAAAAAAAGACACAGCAGAGACACTGCTATTCAAAGAGAGAGAAAAACACAATGTGATAAGTAATGTAACGTGATTGTAAAATTTTATGATACAGTTTAATGGCCAAAAGAAGAATCACGCTATTGAGGATATGAGTTTTAGGCATCAGAAATAGGATATGAGACGTTTACATTTACAGGTGATATGAAAAAACAGCTGAATACTGAGGGAGCTGCACTCAAATGAACTAATCTGTGGAATAAAAAAACTTTCAGTGACAAATATTTTCAGAAAACCACACAAAAACAAACTGTTTCTCTGTATCTATGTAGCTCAACCAGCTTGTATGCTAACTACAGCTAACCTTGGCTAAAAACTGAGCTAAATTGAAAACTACTGATTGTCCCTTTAATTGGCTGTAATTGAAAAAAATATTGATTTTGTCCAAAATATTAGTTATAAGGTTTATTATTCCACATACATAACTGAATAAGGCAGTGACGAAATCCAGTAATGACACAGAAAAAAGTACAAGCTCATCTGACACTAACTAGCTATGCAGAGTAGCAGTGTCACCATCAGGGCCTTCATTAATTTAGTACCTAATTACTGTACATACAGTGTATTTAAGTGTGCAAATTTGCCATTTTAAGCCAGTGAATAAGTGATTCCCTTACTTGTGCATATAACCCAAATGTCAGTTGTCAGATAAGTAAATGGGGCAGAGTAGTGTGCAACTGCGTGAAACACTGGTTTTGAAGTCTTTAAGTGTCTTTTGAAGTTTTTTCTTCTTCTTTTTCTCATGCACAGCGATGATAAATTGAAGGTCACAGTTTACTGTATACTGTCAATACTGGTACAGTACAAATAATCTTCCTACACATTTCCTACACGTTTCCTGCAGGGTGACAGAAATGGTGCATGAGCGCTACATATCCTGCCCGACACGAGCACTTCCTCAAAGACCTTCATACAGGCAAACCGACTCAGCGCCTCCTGTCCCCCGCAGATATCGATGATGGCTGCACATCTTCATTTTTTCTGGGTTTAGTGGCTGAAGTTGTCGGTTATTTTTGTGTAAGAAGGGAAACCATCAGGCTTTGGCAAGATGAACATTACAAAGTGACAGTTAGATATTATTTAATTTTTTTCTTTCTTGTACATCAGTTTATCAAACCATACAAATACAGTTCCCATGACTGAGCCTGTGATGCATCTGTGATATTTGCTGTGGTGTGTTTTTACTGTAAATATTTTTACCTGTAAATAAATGTGGAATATAAAAAATATATCATTGTAATGAATATTAAGTATCCTAATAAAAAATCTGTATAATTTACAAGTTTTTTATTATGGGCTTAAATTTTGAAATATTAAAAAAGCAAACATTTGTTTTTGTAAGTTCTAATTATAATATTTCAGTGTGCTGATCATCTGTTGTGTAATTTAACTGAGAAGTGACATTAATGCTGCTCAGTTTACCAGGTAAATATGTGATATTTCGGTCTATGCTAATTGTGGGTTTTGCACTATTAAACTCCACTTACTTTTCCTCAAGTCTTGTCACCCTCCTACAGCTTAATGACTTACAGTTTAGCTGTGCCATTTGTACAGTATCATTCTTAAACTTCAAATCTGACTCACGTATAGATTGTGAAATAAGATAAGAAGGTAAGAAATCCCTTTATTAGTCTCACAGTGGGGAAATTCAGTGTAGCAACGGCAAAGGTATTGTACAGAGGACAAACATTACATAGGGTACAATAAAATAAAAAGTATAAGAGGTAAAATTAAAAAAATATGTGCAAAATAGACAATATGTACCAGTATAAATAATATGTACATAATGGAGAACAGAACATACTATATGAAGATTATATTACAAAATGGATTATTAGAGTGAATAAATACAGAGCCTATTTGAAATGAGGTATATTGTAAAAGTGCTAGTGATAGTGAACACAGTAGACCAATTCTATTTCAGGGAGCAGTGCTGGTTAAAAAGTCTGACTGCTGCAGGGAGGAAAGACCTGCGATAGCACTGCTTCAAACATTTGGGTTTGCAGCAGCCTGTCACTGATGGAGCTCCTGAATTGGGAAGTTTAAAGAAGTCAGTAAGTTTTGTTGTGTGTCAGACTTCATGAAATTTTTTAAAATGTAATAAAATGTCAATTAATTAATTAATTATTTGTTTATTTATTTTAGCGGGGTAAGTACCAACCAACCGCTGTTCATTTATTAAATTGTGATACACCATTTGGTCACTAGATGGTGCTCCATATCCTCTGTCCTTTAAAGATAAACTTCAGCTTAATCTATTATATTTTTTGTATGTAAAAATCTTTCACTTGATTTTCTTTTATGAAGTGCATGGCAGTTCAATCAAATGAACTCAGTGTTATGAATATAATTGAACCCTGACTGGTAAAATAAGTTATTTGGGAGAGAATTATACAAAGTGTGATAGAGTGTAGACGGCTGGGACTTCTGATCAAAACTTTCAAAGTAAAATCTCTACTGTTTAAAAACGACATCACATACAGTTCTATGCAAAAGTTTTGAGACCAACCCTCATTATATTTTGCTAGGATATGGCAAATGGCTGCAGTGATTTATTGAAACCTGTTTTTGCCTCATACAGTATTTGGTGTGACCACCTTTATTCTTCAACACAGTCTGAACTCTCTGAGGCAGCTTTCTTTCATTTCTGTAAGCAGTCTCCAGGCTTTTTGAAGCACATTCAAAGCTCTTCTTTGGATGTTGGTGGCTTTTTGCTCTGTTCTCTTTCAAGATGATCCCACACTGTTCTCAAACACCACTGGCTGAAATGCAGCTTCAAACCATGACAGAGCCTCCACTGTGTTTTACAGATACAACTCATTGTTGCAACTCTGTCTTGACCTCCTCCAAACATATTGACAGCTATTTTTGTTTTTATTTTTTTTATTTATTAATTTTTTTTATTGACAGCTATTTGAAGGTGACAGCTGAAGGCCCAGATGCATCTCTCAGGTCCTGTGTCAAGTCTTTGCTGGATTTTTTTTCCTATATCTTAATTATATAACTTTCAGATACTGTTCATCTGCTGTAGATAGTTATTTATTTATTTTTTTTTTTTTGGCCTGCTGCCTCTTATTTTGCTCTCCACTTATCCAGTTTCTTCAAATATTATAAGGACACCTTGCACAAAATATGCCAAGTTTTTGGCTAGTAGCTCTTTTGGAATCACTTTGTTGATACACAAAAAATTAACAAAGTTTTTGACAGCCTATTATGTGGATGTCAAACTATTGTTGGCATTTTTTTTAAATTCAACAAAAGAAATGGGGCCAAATTGTGTTTTTTGTGATAGGCTGCTAATAATAACGTGATTAAAGGTATAATTAATTTTGTTTGTTTGCTGCTAAGTTTTCTGTTTTGTGTAAACAACGTTAGGTTCCTTCTTTATTCTTAAATGATTCATAGGTCAGTGTTAAACAAAAAAAAACACACACATACAAATGAGGGGTGCCTTAAAAAGTATGCTAGATAGATAGATAGATAGATAGATAGATAGATAGATAGATAGATAGATAGATAGATAGATAGATAGATAGAT